>JBCFYV010000372.1:0-82663 GCA_039000515.1 Timema cristinae
CAGTGGCGACTCCTCCTTAAGTGCGCAGGTGCAAGTGCACCACTTATAATTTCACACAAAATAGTATTATAACATTATTTTATTAAATAAAAAAACATTTCATAATGAATCGATTTTTTAAGAATATATTTCTTAAAATTAGCTATGCTCTTGCGTTTTTCATTCTATTTACTATTCCACCTGTTTTACTGACTGCTAGCGCTGTCCTAGTACTTCTACTAAACTTCAGGGGCGTGCAACCATCTGAGCATGCGCATAGAGAAGAAGAGAGGTTGTTGACCTTGCACGTAGTTTTAAAGTGGACCTTTAAACACATGGCCTGTGTGCGCAGCTTGATAGCGAACTTGGCGATTTGTTTTGATCAACCAAAGCATTATTACCAGTTATAATGTTTTTTAAAGTGTGGTTTTTCTTTTTTTTAATATGTACACAATTAATTAAGTACAATGATTATTTAAATAGTAGTTAATTAGTTCATAATAATTACGATTTAGTGCTTATTTTAAATATCAAAAAGAATTTTGCGCAAAACATTAATTATAAAAAAAACTTGGTTTATGTAAATAGTTGTTATTTTGTGAACGAGTTCGAGTTAGTGTTTTTTTTAAATATCGAAATGAATTCTGTGCAAAAACATTTTGAAAAAAAAATTCTTTGTGTACTCAAGAAGAAAAATTAAAATTAAAAAACTTGGTAGACCGACACCAAATATTGTTCTAGAAAAAACTAACAAAACTAAAAATCGAGAGTTTACTAGAAAATTCAAGTAGAAACTTACAAAAAGCATCCATGGCTATGTGGTTGTAATGTAAAAAATGCATTGTTCTGCTTTCCGTGTTTACTCTTTGGCGGTGACTTATCTTGGACGAATTTAGGTATGACTGATTTGAACCATTTAAGTGAGCGAATTAAAAAGCATGAAATATCATTGTTACACAAGAACAATTCTTTAGATTTGGCTGTACTTGGCAAGACCAACATACGATCACAGTTAGATTCTGGCTACAGAAGGCTATCGAGCTTCACAATAAAAAGTGACTAACACCAGTATGTTTTAAATATTATCCTAAACTGTATCGATTCTGTGGCGCTTTCGAACTGGCCCTTAGAGGGCATGACGAAACTGATTCATCTTTTTAGCCCTGGAATATTTCGGCGACTTGTCAATTTCAGTGCGGAGTTGGATGATGCTTTGAAAGGGCATTTAGAAAAGTCTACAGTTTTTAAAGGCACCTCTAGTTCAATTCAGAATGAAATACTTCAATGCATGCTGGATATTTGTCATGAAGAAATTTCAAAAGAAATTAATAATGCCAGTTTTTTGGCTGTTATAGCTGACGAAACAACTGATGTCTCAGCTAACTTTTCAAATGGTTATAATTTACCGATATATAGTAAACGGAAAACCAGTGGAAAGATTTTGGAACTATGTAAATCCCCCATTTCATGACGCTGCATCTTTGTCAAATTGTCTCAAAGAGGAAATAGATCAACATGTAGAGAAAGAGCCTCATAAGTTAATAGCACAAGCATATGATGGTGCTTCAGTTATGAGTGGATCTCTTAATGGTGTTCAGGCTAAAATAAAGCAGAGCTATCCTAACGCTGCTTATGTTCACTGTCATGCACATCAACTAAATTTAATAATGTCAAATGCAGACTTCAATTAATCGTAATGTCCGTATATTTTTCGCCAGTTTAGGAGGATTTTGAACATTTTTTTCTAATTCCCCTCAGAGAACAGCGATTTTTAGATGAAGTTGTGGGTAAACGTTTACCACGATCAGCACCTACAAGATGGAACTTTCATTCTCGAACAGTAAACACAGTTTGTGAATACAGAGAAAACTTATCGAGTGCATGAATACAATAGAAACTAGAGATGACATTAAACATATAGCTACAATTTGAACAAGCGTATGGTCTGAAGAGAACATTAGAGGATGATGTTTTTATATTTTGGCTAACTTTTTTTCATAAAATAATTCCTCATTTAGATTATTGTAAAACCCGTTTCAAAAAAGGGAAACGACCCAGGTTTGTAAAAAACAAAATAGATTGTTTCATAGGGGGGGAAATTTCCAAAAATTAAGAAAGAAAATAATAAAAAGATGTCTTGAAAAAAATAAAATAAGCGGAGACGAAAGGGTGCCACACTTGTAATAAGAGGCTAAAGAGGTTTGTGACGTCTATCTGTCAAGCAAAAGACAGATTCGCTTTATGGTCATCTTGTTGCTGCAAATTTGTTTTTGCCAGAAAATTTTTTTGATTAGTAAGGTTTCCTGATAACTATTTAAACCAAACAAAATTGTCCCTTTTTAATCAAAAAAATAGCAAGAGTAAGTATTTTTATTCGGGGATGAATTTCGAAATATACTCGCTTTGACTCTTTCTCATTTATAAAGAAAAAAATTTTAATTGAAATTTTTAAAGAACCCAAAAACTTTTAAATTTTATTTAACAATCCCTATGACACGGAGAACAAAAAAATTTTTTTACACAAAAAAGTTAAAAAATTTTTTAAAAAATACTATGCCCCAGCAAAGGTTGTAGCCTTCCATCTGTCTGTCGAGAGAAATTTTATTATAACATTCAACTTTAAACTCTTAGATCATTGAAAAATTTCGCAAAATCAAAAAGAAGAATGGAGTTTTTTTTTAAAAGTAGTTTGGGGCGTTTAAGTTTAAAATTTTGGGTGTTTTGTAAATAATGTCTTCATTTATTATGAAATTTATTCTGGGGTTTTTAAATTATTTATGTTTGCCCAGAAAGTAAAAGTTTGTATAATGTAGGGTGTTAAATTTTTTTTTTTAATAAATGTTGTTTGTAATGTCCGTAAATAACACTCAAATTCAGTAATTTCTAAAAATTTGGTATATTTTTAGCTGTAAATATTTTTACCATCAAAACTTCGAAATTGTATAATATGGATTTTTCTTTTAAAAGTCGAATCCTATATTTGTTTCGAAGCTACACACACCCGTACTGCTGTGAAATATTAGCCTAAGTAAAACGATATGTAAATATAGTAGGTATGATATATTAAAAGTGTATATATATCATATTTTAGAATATTTGAATTGTGCACCACCTATTTCTTTGGTCACGAGTCGCCACTGATTTCACCATATATCCTTCCATTTTTACAGAACAATCTGCCCATAAACACAAAATCATTCACTTGTTCTAACAGTTTTCCATTCATACCGAGTTGACAATCATTTCTTGATCCGTCTTTCTCAAAAACCAATACCTTAGTTTTGGATACATTTATACGAAGATCCATTTTGTCTGTTGCCACATTCAAACGATTTCATGCATTCTGCAAGTCACTCTCCTTCTCAGCTATTAATACGGCATCATATGCATATAACAGCACTCTCACATTCACATTGTCCAATTGTACACCAACCGCGTCCTCACAAGCATCCCTCATACACTTATCCATGAAAACATTAAACAGCCATGGCGATATAGCACAATCTTGTCCAACACCCTGTTCAATGTCAAACCATTCTCTCAAAGCTCCATCCACCCTAACACACGCTTTACTTCCATCATACACCGCCTTAATTTATTTACTAACCATCTATACACACAATACTCTTTTAGAACATTCCATAACATACCCTATTCACCAAATCAACAAATTTAAAAATAAACAAACTTTCTTTTCGGGCATACATATCTCAATCACTTGTTGCAATGAAAATAAACTGGTTCACGCAACCTCTACCTAACATGAAACCATATTGCACACCCCAAATCTTGCCCGAAGTTATTTCACGCACTCTCTCAATTAAAACTTTGCCAAACAACTTTGCTTGGTTAATCAACAAACTAATTGCCCCATCATTCTTACATTTAATATTACTGCCTTTGTCTTTATACACAGGAACAATAACGGCATTCTTTGAGTCATTAGGAACGTTCGACATCCCAGCACACACATTGAACAACTCACACAATTTGGCAAGTAATACCATGCCCTCACACTTAAGCATTTCTCTTGTGATCAATCTGCGCCCGCCACTTTGCCATTCTTTAACATTTTCTTACTTTAAACGCTTCAGCCTCGTTTATTATTTCACTCCTTATAATATTTTCCCATTTTCTGCTACGTCCGCAACAGTTTCGCCATAAATTGCTCAAAATACTTTCTCAGTCGTTCTCTTATACCATTTTTACCCCAGAAATCTCACCACGTTAATTCTGATTGCCATAGGTCTTTCCTTGCACTCCTTGTTTCGTTCTCTCTACCCACTTCCAGGGGCTCTTCTTATTACCTTCAAAATCATTCTGCATTCTCTCTCCTTCTTTAATCTCAATTGACTCTTTACTACTTTCTTTGCATGAATCTTTTCTCTTTGTATAGTCCCACAACCCTTTTGTTTTGTTTCGCTCTTTACAGAAATCATTCTTTTCTATGCTTCTTTCTTTTCTTTCACAAGTTATTTCTCCTGTTCATTCCACCATGCATAATTTTTTAAAGTTTCCCACCACCACAGATCCACACACAACTTTCGCGCACTCAACTACAGCCTCTTTTATTCTGTTCCAAGCTTTTTCAATAGCATTAGCATTTATTTCGACATTCCATTCATGCTCTTGTAAAGTTAAATTTTTGCCTGGAAATCTTTCAGATTGCGCTCTCACACTTTTATCCTTCCCAAATTCTCCACTTTCACTCTTATTTTCTTACTACTATAGCGCTACTTACTCAAAAAATTCCTGCTTTAATTCAACTCCTAAATCACTAGGAAGTGATCCGTTCCACATTCAGCTACACACATATCCCTAGTATTCTTTACTTAACTTCTCAGTCTCTCATCATACGCCACAAAATCAATCCTCGTTCTCAAATCACCCCTTTGCCATGCATACAAGTGAATATATTTTGCTAAACCATGTGTTCGACACAAATACGCCTTTTTCTAAACACAGACTCAATTATTCTTCACAATTCTCGTTTATCCTGTCATTACCTTTACCTTCTTAGCACTCTTTCTGAATTCTCTTTTTGTATACCCACCCATCAAATTCATATCTCCTAACAGAATAATTATTTCACCCGGTTCACATGAATTCAAGACTTAATTGAGCCATTTCAAAACTCCACTATCACATTCTCGTCTTCAACTTCCACCGAAGCATAACCAGCATAGAAATATAAGTATACAAATTAAATAATATCGTGTTAATAATGTGTACTATTTTTAAAGTCTAATCATTCTATTTGGCACGTTTAAAAAAGAGTTAAAACTAAAAAAATACATCTAAACCCACTATCTTAATAAGGTTGCCTACATCCGGGGATTAGTATAGAAATAAAAGTATCGATAACAGTAAGTATTGGTATCGAAATTTTAATCGGGAAAAATGTGATTTTTTAATCTAGTATTAATAATCCTTACCCGCTTCATGGCCGCATGAAATAACGCGTTAATCTTGTGTTGGACTGGACTGCCGAAGACGGGGAGATCTGGTTTCAATCCCGGCTGGGTGCACTGAGAGTGGTTTTTCCTAAATGTATTTCTACTCTCCTTCCACGCAAATGCTGGTGTATTCCTCTAAATGAAGCCTTCCTAGCTCCAAGCCATTAATTTAATTAATACATAGGCGTATAGCCTGAACAAGCAGTAAGACGCCGGGACTAAAAAAAATATCAACTTTGGCATCATAACTGTACTTTCATTTTTATTTAAACACTGAAAATTATAATGGTTTTTAATAATTTAGAAACAAATTTTATAAGATGCTTTTTCGCTATCCAACTTCTCAAAAAAAAAACTCCCCATAATTCACTTCCCAGGAGGTGCCATTTTAACTACAGTCGTCGTTTATATAATCTATCAAGATAGATTATTAACTATTGACAAACACCTCTGACAAGACATCTTGTGAAGTGAGGAATGCCAGGGCCCCCACCGTGGTTCGGATTCAACGTTAAACTGTAGGTCCTTTCATTTCATCTCACAATCACCCTACCATTACACATTAGTGTAAGTGCGTATAACCCGAACGGGTAGTAAGACGCGGTGCTAATAAAAAAATGCTAATAATAAACTATTGACAAACAATTAGAGATGACCATTTTCCGGGAAATTTTTAATAAGAAAATTTTTCCCGCAGTGGTGCCTCGCGGTAGAGGTGGCACCTAGAACCTATTAAACTTCAAAATATAGTGTGTTAAGATACGAGTGGGTTTATCATAAGGGGCACGGTGCTGGAGAAGGGGGAGGGGTAGTTAGGAAGCACGGAGAATAGGGGGGGGGGACAAAGTTGGGCCAACCTTAAAATTATTTTAATTAACTTAAAAATTTATGATAAAAAATTGAAGGGATGATTTTATGAACATAACGGGTTTACAAAAGTTCGTATTCATTTGTTTTCTTTACTACTTTTTTTTAGCACTGGGTATTACCAGCCGCATTGGCATACACCTATGTAATAATTACTCTAAAAGTGTTAGGGATGAGGAAGGTTGAATTTAGAGGAATTGCACCCAAGAGAGTAGAAAACTGTTTAGGATAAACCGCTCTCAGTGCAACCGACTGGGACCGAACACCCATCTCCCCCGTCATCGGCAGTCTAGTCTTTTGCGAGAGTAGCGCTGTAGACCGTGTGGCCACCGAAGATCGTTTGATGATTTTCTGGGGTTAACGCCCTAGGGTGAAATTAATCTTAAGTAATAAAAAGTTAAAAACATTTGGGGTATTTTTTTTTCTAGCTTACATTATAGTTATATTTAATCGGTTGAAATTAAATTTATAGAAATAATAATTGAAAATTTTCCGGAAAAAATATAGGGAAAATGTTCCGTCCCACATTTCTACAAACAATAAAGAATGCCTATCCCCTGATTGGAGCACCTTGTAATTATCGAGTTGTACAAACTTATTTTTTTTATTTTGTGATGCCCCTTGCCATTGAAAAAAGGGGTAGTAGACTGGTTCCACTCGTCCCGTAAAACGGTCAGGCAATGTATTGATAAACAAAGATAAAAGAACAGCTAAAAATTTTGAGAGTTTAAAAAGTACAGAAAAAATATCGAGAAACAATATAGTATCGAAAGGAAAATACGATATTATTAAGTATCGTCCTTTTCAACCCTACTTACATTTAATAAGCCAAAGTGATTTTCCTTGTAATTTAGAAATAATTCCTTAAAATTTTTAGTATCTAATAAAATTTTATTTTAAATACAATCTAATATTGCTTTTTTATTCGTTGTTTAAATTTGGGGAAACTAACATTTTTTAGAGCATTTAAATACTTTTATTAAATAGTTACATAATTTTTAACAAGCAAAGGCCAATTTTAAATTTAAAAATTTAACTAGCTTTGATGCAGGGAATTTACTTTTAAAATGTTAAAATTAAAATACTAAGCCTTTTTGATACTTTGTAAATCTTAAATTTTCCATTTTCATAATAAATTTAATATTTGATACTAATGTCATTTTATGTGGCTTTTAAAGTTTTTTTTTACACTTTAAGTGTTTTTATTCAATTTCATTAAATTACAAATTTTTGTATTAGTTGTCTAATTTTTTTAACTACAGTAATTTTAAAAATTTCAAACAGGCTTGACCCTTTTTCCCAAAGAGATTTATTTTTCATATATTTGGTTTTACTTCTAATAAATTTAAATACATGGGGGTTTTTAAAGCGTAAAAAATCAGCCAGGACCCCTGTGATTTTATAGCACCCCTTGGGGGGGTCCATATATACTTACATAAACTTTAAATGCTGAAGGTTATTCACTTTATTGGTTAGGGTTTCCTTTAGTATTTATGGGAAAAAAGCCCTGTTAGTGGGAATGTTCTTAAAATTAAGGATTGGCCATGGTAAAATGAAAAAGGGGGCGGGTTTTTATGAGAAGAAACGTTTCCTTTTCACCCAATTTAAAAAATCATCCTAGCGCTTTAGTAAAACGGATGATGATAAATTCGTCTCCACTTAAAAACCCACTTTTTTTTTTAATTAAAATTTTTTTTTTGTTTCAAATATTAGTTTCCAACTTTGGCCCAAAAGCTTATGTATTTGTATTTCATACGAAAATTTAGTTAAATTTAATCCATATTTATAAACAGTTGTGTAATAAGTGTATTTATTTGTTTAGGATAATGGAACTGGCGTACGTTTAAATACTGGTGTTAACGATTGGATTGCTGTTAAATGGCAACTGTTTGTAATCTTTACCCGTGGCGTCCCATGCGCACAGTACCCAAAAAGCAATATAGTTAATCTGGCCCTGACAGACTTAGTGTTATCTGTTGGCTTCTTACCTCTTTTTACCGTAAACATATTAACCGATAAATGGTTGTTTGGCAACATCGCCTGTAAAAGGGTAAACTTTTTGGGGCATTGGAATAAGGGCGGTGTCCGTATATACTTTTGCGCTCTAAGCGCAGAACGTTAATACATCTGTATATTCTGCGCCTCCGTTTAAATTCCACGGCTATTTCAGCAAGAAACACACTACACTAATTATCATCATTTCTATAGGGGTGTTCTCTTGCCTGTTGTCCTTCCATACGGCTAAAGCTGAGTAATAGAAGATTCTGTTTCGGTAAAATACTCTGGGGACGGTGTTTTTCTACTCATTTCAGTTATTATCATTGAACTTTTGGTGGTTTTTTAAAACCGGGGATTTCAAAAACGTTTTTTTTTTTAGACCTCTAGAAAAATCACTAAAAGTCGAAAAAATTTCCGGGGAAAAAAATTTTGGGGCCCTTTAAAAAAATGTAAATAGAGAAAAATGGCCAAACCTTTTTTTTTAAAATTGTTTTTTAAATTTTGTAGTTTTAGCCTTTTATATTCACAAAGTGGGTATTTATTATTTTTAAATATTGTGAAGTTTTTCCCTAAGCAAAAAAATTGGGAAGTGTTTTTTGTTTTTTTTTTTTGTTTAAGTAGACACACATGTGTAAGTCCTATTTTTCTTATTTTTTGATGAGGGTTTCAAAAAAAAAAATTTTAAAAAGGTATTTGTTTTTATTTTCAAAAAAACATGCATAAAATTTTATTGGATAAATCATAAAACGGTTAAGGGGTTTAAAAAGGTGTTATTTATAGTTCTTAAAACTTTTGTTTAGGTAAAAATTAACCCATTTTTTATCACGAGTAAAATCTATGGGGGTTAAGGTCTTTCTTTTAAATCTATAAAACTTATAGAACCCCTAAAAAGTATTGTTTCCCCCCCCCCCCCCCCCCAAAATTTAAAAAAAAACCCGGGATACTGGTTTTTTTTTTTAGCACCGGTTTTAATACCCAATGGGTTAACCTATTAAAATTCATACAAATTTGAACAGCACAAAATCCAGCCCCCGGGCCCTTTTTTTTTCACTTAAAGGGAAAACCACATTTAAAAATTTTTTTTTCTCGGCCTGCGGTAAAACAAACCCCGGGTCTTTTGCCCCCAAGGCCCCAGACTTACGTGAGTGATGTTGAAAAAGGATATGGAAGATTTTCCCCACATTCGTCCCTTTTTAAAAGTTGGTGTTGGGATTTCTGATACAATCAAAATTTAAAATTGCGTTTTGGACTTGTCTTAGAAATGTGAGGCCAAGGCTAGATGGGCCTCTAATGCGAGGGCATTTTTTTTGGTTGCAAGCAACATAAAACTATTTCCCCTAAAAAATATGTACATGTCTCCATTGCCCCAAAATTTGTGTTTTAATTTTCGTGCCAAAAAACCTGAATTTAAGAAACAAAATTTCGAATGCAAGAAGTCAAGGGGTTTTTTTTGGGGTTTAGCCCAAAGGGGGAAACTTTAAAAAAATTTTAGTGGCAGGGAGGGAAAGGGGAAAACTGTCCCCACAAAACGGTGAAAAAAAGGGTGGAAACCCTTCTGTTTCAGTATTCCTTTTAAATTTTTGGTGTTCATTGAAAAAAATTGGGGAAATATTTGAGCAATGAAGCAAGGTAAAGGAACGCTATTTCTTTTCACCGTTTATGTAATTTTAATTTACTCATCTTACTGTTGGCAAAAACTATCCTGACATACATAACACAAAATATCTACAAAAATAATCTGTGAATAATTCACTTTGGCTAGAATTAGTATGACAGAAAAGGGTTTTTTCCGACGTTAGGAAAAATGGAAAATAAAAAATTTAAAAAACGTTTTACAAAAGCTGGAGTAATCTCATAAATTAGAAGTTCCTATAAAAGGACCAAGCCAGTAGGCACTCGAGATACGGAGCAATTGTTGAAGCCGAATCCCAGAAGTTACACCGCGGATTGTGTTCTACCTTTTTTGGGACAGATATTGCTTCATTAAAAGGGGAGATTTTCATCCCATAGGGATCTATTAAGAGGACTTGATGTTTAACCCCAGAAAACGGTCAAAAAAAAGTTTAGCGATTTTTTACCACTTTGGAGTTTTAAAAGGGTGATATGAGCACCCCAGCAGAGATATATTGGAAGCGGAAGGGAGCCTTTGGGCATCGCACGGAAAGCTACAGCTCTCCAAAGCCAAAGAATGCTGTCGACAAACCCAAATTTTTTTAGATCGAGAAATGTTTCCTAATTGCAATTCTATTAACAATTTTGGCAATAATACCATGACCACTCACCGTTGAAAGGTCATTCTCGACTTTGAAGAGCTGAAGTTTTCCGCGCAACAGCACAGGTGAAGCCCGGGCTAAGTCTTTAGTTTTAAAGACTGACATAGAGCATAAAAGTAATATAAAAAAATTATTTTCACTACAATAAAGCAATAGAAATGATCTTTCATTTAAAGGGTTTTGGGACTTTGTGGCTTGTGTAATAGTTTTATTCGCCTTATTTGGTTTATTTTTATTTTTTTGGCACGGGGTTTTCCCAATTTTTTTAAAGCCACTTTGATAATTAATCAATATTTAAACACTATTTTTTTCATTTTATTTTTTTTTTTTTAAAAATTTACGATATGCTAATACTTTTTTAACTATTTAAATTATAAATTTAAAAAATAGTTGAAAAAAACTACATTGTTACCATGTGTTAAGAATTATTAAAACATAATTCAAATTGTGTTAGCCTCCATATTTTATTTTACCTTATACAGTTATACAACCAATGTAATGCCCAACAAAATGCCTAAAAAGTATGAAGTACCTCTTACAAGTTACATCACGGTTAGTGGTTAATAATTATTATGAATAATTAAAACTATGATTTGTGAGAATTTAGAAAAAGTTTCTTTAAAAATTTTTAAAAATGGCTTTCAAATTTGGGCCCCCCCCCCCCAAACTTGAATCTGCATACGCCCTTTTAAACCGGGATATATTCTACTCATAAAATAGTCAATTTGTCCCCGATGATAGCAATAACATTTTTTAAATTTAAAATATTACAGCCAAATTGAACATACTTAAAAATTTATAGATTTGTTTATATAAATTTAACAATAAAAACATTATTAATTTATTTAAAAAAAACACATTTCTAAATGGGTTTTAAATTTAAAACTGAAATTGAAACAATTTTAAAAACATGTTTGGCAATTTTCTTCATAGAAAAAAATAATAATTTGGGAAATAAATCAACAAACACTATTAAACTATTTTACCTTATTTCCAGTTTTAAATGTTTAATTGAATTTGTGTTGATTTAGGTGTTTTAAAAAAAGCAATTTTACAAACTACCCTTACAAAATGTTATAAATAGTTGGACCCATAAATGTCATTAAAAAACGCAAATTGTTTTTTGTATAAGTAGTCTATTTAAGTAATTCGAATCTTCCAAAACTCCCCAAAGAATTATAGCATTTTGATAAAAACCACCCACTAAGGCGTGAAAATACCTCATTGATTTTACTCCATTTTTGCTTTTAAAAGTTTTCATTACAAAAAATAAAAATACACAATTTTACTCAATTTTTTTCTAATTTCAACTGAAAAATCTAAAAATTGTATAACATCCGGAATCCTTTTTAAACAAAAAAACATCGGAAACTTCAGAATTTTTGGGCCCTTTTATAGCCCTTATTTTACTCCGAAAAATAAAGTCCCAACCTGGCGTATAATGTGTCCCATTGCATTTGTTTAAAAAATGAATGTGAATGAGAAACATTTTTTTTGGGGATCCCAAATCTGGGAGGCGTTCGCGGTGGAAAATGAGGAAGTCTCGGTAAAAGGGGGTTGCAGTGGAACATGAGGAAGTCCCGGCAAAGTGAATTGCGTTGGGAGGTAGAATGGGAGGTTGGGAAAAGAGATGGTTAAAACAATATTGCTCCTTCGTAACATAAGACAATTTAATAACTCTTTCAAAAAGGTGGCACACCCAGCTGGGTATCCAATTTCCGATTGGATTATGACAGTCGCATTCGCATATTAGCAATGCTCTGATGCTCCCTGAAGGGGAGTACGAGAACAAGCTCCAACACGTACTGACCAATTGGTCACCCCGTGTGGCTTCGTATTCTAAAACAAACGGATTGTCGCATTTAGCGAAGTTTCTGAAACAAAGAAAAATATATTATTAATATTGGGAGGGGTGGGGGGGGGTGGGGGACAAAAAATTATATTGGGAAATTGAATAAGGGTTTTTATAGCTTCGTGCGGAGACAATACTCTATGGAGAGCTGTTTAACACTTCTCGCTTATCTGAGCAGGGCTTTGAGACGTTGGTGGCACTCTCAAGGGTCGAGGACTTTATTTCCCAAGACCCTGGAAAAAAGGATTGGTGCCACCAGGAAGTCTGTCTTAGAAGGACTGCACCAGTTCCGAAAGTGCTCCTTGTTTGGTAGGCATATCCAGGTCACGATGCAGAGTCACATTCCTAACGTACCAAGGTGCGTCCACAATGATCTTCAAACACCTGTTCTGGAACGCCTGTATCCTCCTCAAATACGTGTACGCCAGGTGGCCCCAAGCAGGACAAGCATATTCGAGGATCGGCCCGATCAACTGCTTGTACAGGGTCAGACCGTTCCTTGTAGACAGGGTGCTACTCCTGTTAAGCGTGTGCCTAGGATTCCCAGACTTTGCCTCACCTTGTTCAGTCTCTCAGTGCAGCGTAGTCACCAGGTCAGTTTGGTGTCCAGCGTAAGTCCCAGGTAATTGACTGTTCACCCATCTGTTCTGCTCCTCTGAACGCTGAAGTGGGGCCAGCCTGTAGTACTTTCTTTTCCATGTGAAGAGTACTACTGTGCTTTCTCCAGGGTTTATACTTGTCCTCCGGGGTGGTCAACTACCCCTCTAACTGCGTCAGGTGCGTTTGGAGTTGCCTCTCCTACAGCTGCCCTCACCACGACTCCGCTACTAGAGCCGTGTCGTCCGCATACAGAGCCAACTTGGTGTCTGGGGATTTTGGAATGTCGTACACATACAGACTGAAGAGCACCGGGCCCACGAGGGAACCCTGCGGCACTCCAGCCCGGATGCTTCTTACTTGGAGGTGGCGTTCCCTAAGGTATTGGAGAAGGTGCGGTGGGAAAGATAGATTGAAAAACCCTTTTAAATAGGTTGAAGGGCAGGTTCAGGGAGAGGAGTTTTAAAAGGAGACCTTCGTGCCAAACACGGTCGAAGAGAAAGACAGCACCAGTCAGCCTGTTGATTTTGAATTTCCCTCGTGACCTGCTCCACAAGCCGACAAGTTGGTGGGACGTATGGCGTGTCCCACCCTAAAGCCGAACTGCTCGTCCACAAGATGCCCGCCTCGCGAACATGTCGGGTCAGTTTCGTCAGTAGTAGTCTCTCGTACATCTTGCCCAGACTGTCGAGCAAGCTGATCGGTCGGTAAGACGACGCTAGGGCCGGGGTTCTTACCAGAAATAATGAAAACAAAGGACGTTGGCGTGCTTCCAGAGCTCGGGGAAGTGACCAGGAGCAGAAGGACGTTGAATAACTCCACGAGGAAGTTAATCGTTTCCAAGGGCAGCTTTTGGGGGACCGCGTTATTGATACCATGCGTCCGGGGGCCTGTCTTAAACCAAAATTAATAAATTGAAATGGTAAGAAATTCAAAATACAATTGAGTTCGTCTTTCTAAAAGTATCATTAGAACTAGACACACTATTTTTAAACTACGTTTTTGCATACTTTATATACCTTATGGCGTTGTGGGGTGGTGTACTATGTATTGCCCCAAAAAGTTGAAAGTCAGTGTCAAAACAAAATGTAACGTTTATTGACATCAACGTTACAAGCGAAGAAGAGTAAATGGGCTGATAAACACTTTCCGCAACACCAAAATGTAAACAAGGAATTACTCACCAAATAAAACCCCCTTCAGTGTATAGTGTCTCACGTCACAACAATCAAACTTTAATTTCCCCCACGAGCACTACATCCACGTCAAGTGTTATTGTTAAACTGAACGAGAAATTGGCGTGTTGGAATGGGCGTGGAGCCGCCAATTTATTCATGGGAAGTGAGTGACGGCATGTGAACCTCGTGTTGAACACGGGGTGTTCTAGTCAACTCTCTGATAACCTGGAAGTTTTTCCTTATGAATTACTATCCCTTCCCTCTACTTTTGTGTATTTGTTCTACCTGTTCGAGGTTTCCCTTTGTTCCCCTTTTCTCAGAAAAATATCGTTTATATACTGGTGCCGTTTGCTTTGTAAGAGACTCTTGGGTTTAACTGTGTCATACGACAACACGCTAGGACAGGATGATCCGAAGGTACAAATTATATTTCGGCCTGTAAATCTTCAAAATTATCTTTCGAACTTGTATTATTTATTTTTAAAAGGAAATTTATGCTAGATAAAAAATTCAATTTCGGCCGGTACACTTCAAAATTAACTTTCGAACTTGAATTATTTATTTTGAAGTACAATCATATATTGTCCTTGTAAATATGTTAGATAACGAGGAAAGGTTATGCCCCGGGAAGGCATAAAATACTTTAAAATATTAATGTGGGTAATAATTTTTAGAATCCCTTTTTTGCCCTTCTGGCTCTGCAAATAATTGTCATTCATGGTGAACTTTTTCCTTTGTAGGTCACCATAAATCTACGTAAGGCGTGTTGCCTACCTAATGTGGGAATTGTTATAGCCCGTACGGCTAGTAAATTTGGTATTTATTGTATATTTATTTAATCATGGAGGATCTCCCTTCATTTTTGTGGTAAATTTAGATTGCCAATAATATTTTCAAGTTAGTTTTAATAGAACTTCGCTATTGTTATGTGGACGGTTGGCCTGTGGTGGCTAGATATTGTATTCAAATTTTATTGCGTATTGCCGCAGAGACCCTTTAAAGGGCCATGGATTTAACTTAGTAATAATCTTTAGGTTGTATTGAACTATGTTGTTATGACAACGTATTATCATGAGCATAATCTATGTTGTTATGACAACTGTATTATCATGAGCATAAACCCATGTCGTTATGACAACTGTATTATCATGGGCATAAACCCAATCTTCGACAGATTCATATATAAATATCTATCTATTCATTGTTGTTACTTACATTTGCATATTTCTATTGTTATATTTTCTAAATAAACATTCTTATAATCATGCAAACCTTTAATTTAATAATTCTGGTAAATAAGTTATAACTTTAAAATATAAGATTCTCGACCTCCTCCTCTTTGCTCATAGTACCAACATGGAAGGATGATTGTTAAGGAGATTTTCAGGAAGCACAATTGTTGTATAAGCCAGAGAGAAAGGCCCATTCACTTTTATGCAGTCCTATCAGCTCCTCTGCAATTTATCATTTGTTATTGTTTATTGTTTGTTCTGCTTTTGTGTATTATGTGCGCCAGCCCTTATCTATTAGAGGATAAGGAGAGCGGTCAATGGTCGTTGGAAGTGAAGAGTCGCGTCAGCGCCAGCCCCCAATTAACGGTAGCAGAAGAAAGCAATAGAGTTTTACTTTGTCTCGGTGGCTCAGTCAAATCTACAGTGTTGCCAGAGCTATCGGTGCTTTAGAGCCCACCTCTACCCCTCAACCTTCCATAGAGTTGGCCTGAGTTGGCAAACAAAGCTCTAATCCTCTGCAACCTTTATCTCAGGTAGCAATCACCTTCTTATTGAAAGGAGTCAAAGTCCAAAACTTGTACAAAGCATTGACTAGGGCTGTTCAGGGGCAATAACCTAAGATTGTCCCAAATAGAAGGCTATGCATTTGTCAACTGGCTTGGACTCATTGACATTCATCCTGGCCATAGCATAAACAAATTTGAAGTTTTCATTCTCCTCCATAATATGTCAATTCGTAATAAAATTGGGCTATAGTCTGGTTTGCCAGTGATGGGGAGGTTGGGCTTCAAATACCGGCTGGGTGTATGCCCACAAAGAGTGTTTTATAAGGTTTTCCACTCTATCTTCACACAAATGTGGTTACATTTTTCTAAAATTTACTTTACTTTTCCCTACCCTATTAATGCATTTAAATGGGAATATATCAGACAAGTAGCTGTACACAATACAATATGAACAATAATAATATTAAAGTGATAAACAAAAGTATCCCGTAAAGTAGAAACTGTACTATGCCAGAACTGAGAATAAACATTAAATTACAAAATTAATTGAATAATTAATACAATTGTATTTGTATCTATACATTATTACATTAAAAACATGAAATAATAGTTAAATGGTGATTTATTTTAAAACAACATTTTATTGGATAAATAATAATACAAATATTTTTTTAAATTTTATTGCTTGAATATTACTCCCGACACACGATTAAAAGCAACAATTACTATACACTGGTAATATTATTTAAATGCTAAAGCAATCAAAATAAATTACACAAAGGAAATATACGATTATCCATTGAATAAGAGTTACCTTGTAACAATAATTATTGTTGGTATTTATCTATACTAGTAAGCTTAGAGGTTTAGGTAGGTGATGAAAGTGACAAAGAGATCCCTGATAATCCAATAAATACAACAGTTGGCGAGTAGAGCTGATTGACCAGGGCTCAAATCCCCGTTCGTGTGTCATTTTTCTATCGTTACACAATCGCTCCATCAGAATGTCATCTTAAAACATATATTGGCTTAGTTCAAAATAGTTTACAAATACTATAGTGGTATTCTAAATATGAAGTTTAGGCCAGGGAATATGTCTTTATAAAATCTTGGATTACGCGAATATGAAAGCTATCAACTGTTTCAACAGAAATAAGCGTATAGCCTGAAAAGGCAGTAGTAAGACGTGCTAAAATAAGAGTAAATAATGGATAAACAAAAGTATACAAGAAATATATAAAAGTACGAAGCAAGTTATTACTTACACACTCCTGAAGAGCCAGGAAAAGAAAAATTCGGGAACAACTTAAAAATACTGGAATGATAGTAAAATTTAATTGAAATATTTATATAGTGAGCTTTTGTATAGTAAAAAAAGGTAACTGAATAACTCTTATTTTTCTCCTTCCACACCCTTTCCTTTCTATACCACTTTTATCCCTGAAAAATAGTGATTGTGAGTGAGTGCATATATTTAACATCAAAATCAAATCACTCTGTTCTAAACACCAATTTCATTACCTCAATAATCAATTTTATAAAGAATAAGGTTTCCTTTTTATATACTCTCATTAAGTGTCCGATAAAATGAGAATTCCTTTTAGAAAACTTTGAAAAATAAAGAATTTTCTGGTAAAAAAAATAGTGGTTGTGCTAAAAGTAAAAACAAATAAAAGCTCTATTAAATACTATGTACAACAATTTTTTAAAATAAATGTGTCAACTGTAGCTTTAACTTAAAGGAACGAATTTTATGAGTCACTCTTAATTATAAATCTGGTTGGTCATTAGCAGCTTTACATCCCACGGGGAACAAATTTAAAATACAACCAATCATCCACTCTAGCTATTGTTAGTAGATGAGAAAAATACACAATATTAGGATTCAGTTTTCTTCGGCCACTTTAATTCGAACTGTGAGTTCCCCTGTAAAGATGCCCAATGCTTTCAGTATGGGAAAACACACAAATGTTACACGATTGTGCAAAAAAAAATTGAATGTGTAGATATTCGCCTATAAAATAGAAATAAAATTAATTATTTAATGACACTTGTGCTCGTTTTATCTCCTTTTATCTTTTGAACTACTTCTTAAAACATGAAATATTTATGTCATTTTATTAATCCTTAAGGGTACTGCTAGTAATGCGAAGTGTGTAGTGGCCAGAGCTGATATTTCGGTCAAAACTCGTTTAGAAGTTTTGACGTGTAAGAAACTAATTTAATGGAAACTGGCCAAGTTTTGAACCTGCATAAACACCCAATAAGATACAAATATTTTTGAGTTTTGATTTTATTTTGGCCCACAATTTTGTAGCGAGAAATAATAAAATTTCATAACTATTTTTATCATCTTCAGACGTGATAAAAAAAAATGTCAAAGTTCTCACGCAATTATCGGTCTCACCCGCTTTAGTAGACAAATTGTTTAAGGCGTCACTCTTGTGTTAAACGGGCCTTATGATGATGGGGAGATTGGGGTTCGAATCCCAGTCGGGTCTACTGAAGCTGTATTGTACCTATATGTTGTCCCACTCAGCTTGAAAGCAAATTCCGGTAGATTCTCTCTAAAATGCTTCCTTCCTCATTCCTACTTTAATAGAGTAATTATTATATACTCGGTCTCTCTGGAATAAACTGGGAGGAACTTTGCCTAAAATATTTTTGTTAAGGGCTCTGGTTTGTTACTAATATCCTTGTCAAGTTTCAAGCTTTGCTAACCCTGGCACAAACTACGAGTCACAATGATTATCTGTAAACAAGTTTACAACAATATAAAAATACTTAAATAAGGAATTAATGTCCTCCAATTTTAACAAAACTCAGTATACAAATAGTATTTTCAAGAAAAATAAAAATCTATTTTTCTTTCTCATAGCTAGGCACAAGCGTTTTTTTGAAAAAACGCGAAAAAACCCTCAACGTATTTTATCCAACCTTAACCAATCTAGGCATTCTAGATACATAGTAAGCCTTTAGTAAATAATTCTTTTAAAATTATAATATTGTAAATAAAAAAACACACGAACGACCTAAGTCTAATAAAAACAAAATTATTTCAAAAAAATAGATTTGCTTTATTCAGTTTCAAAAAATACACATAAAATAATGGTCCCTTGCTCTAGTTATTTTGAAAATATACATTTAAGAATTAATAAGATACGCTCGCTTAGATCAGCACAGAATATATAAAGGTTTAAATTGTGGTTATACCACACTCGTAAATAGTAGAAATTGGTTTATTATATGAGAAACTATTCAAAATTATTCATGCAGTTGTATTTTTGATAAACATATATTTGAACCTTATGATAATATAGATTTCCAGTTGTACAATGTCTCAATTATATCCTAAAGCCTACAAGGTGAAATATTTCATTAGATTATCTAGAAAAAAGTAAATACAATATATTTGTATGAACTATTTAGAAAACAAGACAATATTAAGTAAGATAACCCTCTCAGTTACAAATGTAAAAACCCTTGCAAATTTATTTTTAAGGTATTGATACCCCACCTGGAGTTATTCTAATGAACCCACCTTGTCCCATCATCTGGGAGCCTTTATTTCCAAATCACTTTTCCTTCCTATGTTCTTTATTACTCTCCTTATATAAAGAATCATATTTGGTATGATATTTATTTGATTTTTCTTTACATCACAGACAATACTCATTTGTACGATGAGACTACCGATGACAGGGAGATCGTGGTTCGATCCTGGTTGGGTGTACTGAGGATGTTTTTTTCCTAAATAGTTTCCCACTCTCCACAAACAATTCCCTTAAATTCAACCATCCTCATCCTTAACCCATTAGCATAATTAGTACATAAGCGTAAATCCCGGATGAGTAGTAAGACGCGGTGCTAAAAAAACTATTGTCATTCCCTGATTGTAGAGATGTCTAATTTATAGGTCATTTTTACATGCTTTAATTAATATTTTGGTAATTTTTAAACGGTTATGTTGAATATTAATAAGTTTTTGTAAACGGACTAACCAAACATTTTATTATTTCTCATACAACTGTTGGAATGAGAAGATAATAAATATAAATTTCAAATGAATCTATGCCTTCTCTACTTACATGGTTGGAAAAGCCATCTTCCTAGTGAGCCTCTGCTACTAAACTGAAATGGTGACATCAGTGGAAGAAGTAGCTAGAGTTTGTAAATAAAGGTTGATTGTTTAGCAAAATACAAGTGTAATTACTGTGGTTTTGCATTGCAAACATTTTAGTTTCAGCTTGTCAAGTGGGTGTTTGATTTAGTCTCGTGCTAATTAATTTTTCACTGTCTTTTTGTAATTTTTTTTTGTAAATTTAAATTAATTTTTGGGCATTTTTAATGTGATTCTATAGATTATTTTTTATACTTTTTGGGTCATCAAAATCCAGGCCGCGTTAACTATGAAAACTTTTTCAAATAAGTGCGTTGAATACAGCGGTTGTTTAATTTTTTTTATCAGTAAGATATATCCAATTCAAACAGGTGAGATTATAAGTTCAAGCTCAGTTAAGAACAGCTCAATGTGTTGCGAGTCAAACGAATTAAACTATTTGACCATCTATTTAGACTACCCTTGTAACTAAATACTTGTTTTAATAACACAATGGAGTGGGGCAAAGTTCCAAAGGAAATGTACCAGTAGCTGCTTGGAGAGAGGGTGATAAATATTTACAAATAAAACTATCAATAGTGCGCTGGGATTTGAACCTTGGTCTCTTCATAACAGAAAATATAGTCAAAGTAAGCCTAAGATTCTAGGCCACGTGACGTCCATTGTGGGAATTCTACAATTATGTCTAATAATTTTTATCAATTAGCTATAATAACCTCACTGCCAAAACAAAGTAATGACAATATATTGTGTCCAGAAATAATATTTTAGCTTAGCTTATTTTTTAAATATTCTAAAGTAGTATTTTAACTTAACTTCTCTTTAAATGTTCTAAACTAATTTTACACCGCTTCTTTCGCGGTGCACTTAAACAAAGTTGGCTTTTGTTTCCCATTCTTTCAATACAAAGTAATTTAATTTCACGTTTGTGATGTTCTTGTGGATAGCCCGAATATGTGCTAAGACATGGTGTATAGAAGAAAGTTAATAATTTAAATAAATACTTCGGAAAAACATTTTACAGTAATGATATCCTTTTTAATTCAAAATGTACCAGTGGTTCAGATTGAACGCCAACTACACTCAGGCAGATACATTGATTCCTATGTTTGATTTAAAACATTTGAGACACAATTTTAAAGATTAAAAATGTTGGAAGAAATGGTTTCGCTCTTTTTCTCTTTGAAAACGATCGTGGCAACGCTGTAGATGAAAGACAGTGGAAAGTTGCCAGCAGGTACACATAGTTCCTTGTTTGACAACAAACAGCGTTACACTACGGCTACCAAACTGTTTAAAATTTTAATTCTTAAAATAATGTTTTAAAGCCCAGTATTAAACTAATAAATTATAAAAAAATAACTAAAATCAGGAGAAAAATATTATCTAGTCTTGTGATTTCTTCTTTTTTCCAACAATAATACTTACATCCATATTAATCTAATTAAAGTAATTATTCGTTTTAAAAAATATAAAAAACTACTAGAACAATAAATAAAAATTCTAATCTAAGAAAATTGAAGTAAAAATAGTTCTGCTTTATATAGTAAAATTCAATTTTGAATATATCACTTAATGAAGTAATTATAAGCAAAATAGTTTGAGGCTGAAAATGTGATAGTTTTCATTGTATAATTTAGATAGTATGATTAGTAAATGTTTAACAGAGTCTTCTTTCTAAATAATATAAATACCTTTTTATTGGTGAAAACAGATTTCAAATCCATAGAACGGTTTTGTCACAATATTTTATTTAGTATTACCATGTTTTGATGGGCAAACAAGTGTTGACCGGCCTCTTGTGTTTTCTTTCTCTCCAAGGAGTAAAAGAAAAAGGACATGTCCCCCGAACTACAGTAAAAAAGGACCTATTTTTCCGTGTACTTGGTTAGGTTGGTACTGTTTTCTGTTACAGAGAAATAGGGGGCGGGTGTTTGTGCCGGCGATAGTTGCCTCAGTGAAAGGGTTTCGTGAAGTTGACGGTAATATTTGAAGGCATGTGCCTCGTGTGAAAAGGGAGCGATAGTTACAGGCGATTTGTTGCCTTCGTGAGAAAGTCATTTTTGCTATACGGGGACACCCTTTAATCACGTTTTAAGGCCCCTGAGATGACATTTTTGAGGGGTAGGTAGGGGGGAAGGGTTGGAGCCGCGATGTTGGAGAGATCTGGGGTGCTGAGGGTTTGTGTGTCTCCGGGGATGGGGGTTGAAGCACCTGGCTGCCTGTGGGGGGGGGGGAGGACACAATTGGTTCTCCCCCCTCTCTTCCGACCCCGCGAGTTTTTTTTCTCGGGTCTCGAAGTTCCACTCTCCCTTCACGCAAATGGGGGTTTTCATTTTCCTAAAAACCCTGATGGTCAAGGATTGACAAGTATTTTTCCCCTTCTAATCAATAATCATTTAATGGTTTAAAAGAATGTTTACTCAGGGTCGTGTAGTGTGTTAGGATAACTGAATTTAAATCTAAGTCAATAACCATTAATCACGATTTTAATATTTTCCTGAGTTGAAGGTAGTGATGAGGGGGGGGGGGATGGGGGAGGGGAAGGGGGTTTTAGACTGTGTGGCAGGGGGAAAGGAGGGTTTGGGGGGGGGGGATGGAACCTGGGGGGGGGGGAAAAGTGGGGCAATATTTTTTTTTTTTGGGAAAGGGCGACACTCGTGGGGGGTTCCTTGGTGATGGAGGTGGGGGGGTTGACGCACCAGGATGGCTGAGAGGGACGAGGGGGACTGCAAATGCAGGTTGTCTCACGGCCTGGGGGGTCCACTCTCCTTCACCAAATGGGGGTTTACTTCCCAATTCCTATCTCCCCCAAACCCTGACGGTAAAAGGAAAGACAAGTATTTTCCCGCTAGATGGGGGGGGAGACGCAAATGCGGGTTATTCCCAAGGGCTGTCTCACGCCGGGCGGATCCACTCTACCTTCACAAAAATGCGGGTTGTCTCACGGGCTGGGGGATCCACTCTCCCTTCACGAAAATGGGGTTCTTTTTCCTCAACCCTGTGGAAAAGGATATACAAGTATTATTCCCCTCGTGTTATGTGTATTTTGGGTATGTGTATTTTGTGAATTTTTTTTAAAAAATATGGATTCCATTCTCGAAATGGTATAAAATGTATCATGGTTGGGGGACCTGGGATATAAGGTTAAACCCCCCCCTCCAGTAAACCCGTGGTTTGGGGAACCGCTTCCTTTCAGTACGCCGGATCCCCACGCATCGCATTAGTAGGCCTTTTACATATACCTTCCTTTTAAATTCATAATAAAAAATCCCGAACTGTGAGAAATCCCACCGAAAGACTAGAGGCCGTGTGGGTTTTAATTCCTGCGTATATTGTGCCGAACTTAATCATTGAATTTTTCAATTAAAATGTAATAGTTACCCCCAATCTCTATTTTAAAATGTGTATTGGTAGTTAGGGTAGGGTGTATGTTGTGTTAAAAAAACCCCGTATTAATCAAGTAAAAAATCTTGAATTGTTTCATGTTAAATGTGAATTTTTACCCCCCTATTTTTTATCTTAAGTTATGTGTATGTGTGTATTTTTTGGGTGATGTGTGTTGTTGGGTTTTACCGTTTTTTAATCTAATCAATAATTTGAATGTTTCGGGGGAAAATTTAATATTACGCCCTATCTATCTTGAATGTTATGTGTGCATTGTGTTGTGGGTATGTGTGTATGGGTTTTTTAGGATACCGTACTTAATTAAGTAATAATCTTGATTGTTTTCAAGTTAAAGATTTTTTAAAAATTGTTTACATCTTAATAACAAAGGTGCATGATGTGTGTGTGGTATGGTGTTTTTGGGATAAACCGACTTAATCAAGTCAATAATATTGAATTGTTTCAGGTTAAAGTGAAAGTTCCCCCTATCTCTATCTTAATGTGTATGGTCATGTTTTATTGTATGTGTATTTGTGTATGTTTGTAGTGTTGTATGTGTGTTAGGAAACCCAATTAATCTAAAACAATAAACATTTAATTGTTTTCAGGTTAAATGTGAATAGTTAAACCCTATCTCTACTTGAAGTGTATGGGGGTAGTTGTTGGTGTATGTTGTTTGTGACAGTTGGGATATGTGATATGTTTAGGTAACCGTAAATTAATCAAGTCAATAACTGTGTGTTTTGGTAGGTGTTAGGATGTGATTAAAACAAGTCAATAATCTTAAAAGTTACAGTTTAAAATGCTGGTAACGAAGCTTAATACCTTGTTAGTATTTATTAGCTTAGTCAAAAGTTGAGCATTAATTCTTAAATAAAAATAAACTATATCAAATAAATATTTCACGAAAGACCCCTACATTCGGGGTTGGGGGTTTTGAACCCGCTATACACTTGGAAGGTTAAGAATACCCTTTTCCTGAAAACCATTTGGGGGAAAAATTTCCCCTTTAGACCCCCCGGATCTCCGCGTCCGGAGTCTAGTGCCCCCTTACCAACCTCCAACAATTGTTCTGTATTTGTGTTGATAGTGCTGCATTTGTTTTGTTTGTATGTCTGATGTTGTTTGATAGTGAAAGTTTTTTGTGTGTCTGTAGTTGTGTTGATTTAGAAAATTTTTTTGAATATTGTTGGGGTTTGGGAAATGCCCCTATGTTATGTTATGTGATGTATTTTTTTTATAGTGTGAGTTATTTGATGTGTCTTTTGTTTGTTGAAGTGCGTATGTTTTGTTATAGTGCCTTTTGGGGTTGGTTTATGTTTGTGTTGATAGGGTATAGGTTGTGTTGATAGTGTTGCATGTTTTTTGATAGGTCTTATGTTGTGTTTAGTACTTATTTGTGTTGATCGGTCTTATTATTTGATGTTATGTATTTGCTTATATTTTTTGTATGTTATGTTGTAGTGTCGCATTTGTTTTGATGTGCGTTTTTTGTGTTGATAGTGTCGTTGTTGTGTTGAGGGGTTTTGAATTATTTTGATAGTAAAAGTTGTATGTTTTTGAAGTTATGTATTATTTGTTTGATAGTGTTTATGTTTTTTGTAGTGTCTGCATTGGTTTTGATAGTGTTTTTAGTTATGTTGATAGTGGTATGTTAGTTGATGTGGTATTTTTTTTTTTATAGTGTATGTTGTTGTTTGATTGTCTGATGTTGTTTTTTAGTTATGATGTTGTGTTGATAGTAGTATATGTTGTGTAATTAAAACCCCCAAATTTCCCTACGGGAGGGGAGAAAAAAAATTCCCCTAAAATGGGGTTCATTCCTCTAATTAAACCTTCCCAATTCCCGGGGGGGGCAGCCGAACCCTGAGGTCGGTCCTAGCAAAGTTTGGGGAAATTTAAAATAGAAAGTATTTTGTACATCACGGGTCTAAAACCCCGGGGTATAAAAGTATCCACTCTACCCAAATTTAAAACCTTCCAATTCCCCGTCAAAACCCCCCGGGAATTAAGGATATACAATATTCTCTCCCTCTCCAAAGTCTTATTTTTCCAGGTCCAACCCCCGGGATATAAAAGAACCCTTTCCCCTTAATTAAACCTTCACTATTCCTCCCCCTCAAAACCCCCGGGGAATTTAAAGGGGATATGACAAGTATTCTTCACTCCTCAAAGTCTTAGTTTTTCACGGGTCCGAACCCGGGAATAAAAAGTATCCACTCTACCTTTTTTTAAAACCTTCCTTTCCCCTACCCCTCAAAAACCCCTCGGTGGTCCAGAAAATTTTGGGAAAATTAAGGAATACAATATATTATCCCCTCTCTCCTAAAAGTCTTATTTTTTTTTCGGTGGGGAACACCCGGGTGAGGGTTATCTCCCCATCGTGACGTACGTTTCCCCCGGGGGGTAGGGTTAAAGGCGTCCCACAGGTAAAGTGTTAGGGGGGGGGCTTGACCTGTGAGCGGTGCACAGCTGCCCTTGAAAGAGCTACTTAACAAAACAGTCAAGGTATTAAACAAAATTTTTTCCCCAAGTGACAGCTAGAATCATAATACTTAAGTAGTTTTACATTGAGGGTCTAGATGGGGGTACTTTGTGGGGGGGGAAGGCGTGGCTTGGACCTAAAATAAGGTGGCAGCCCTTTTTTTGTTGAATCATTAACCGGTAGTATATCCCATGGGTCAGAATTTGTGCCGCATTTTTTACGGGGGTGGGAAGAATGAATATTTCACGTAAATTAACTATTGGGATAGGTCACGCGTCCTTTTTCTTCAAAAAATCTGAAATACCCATTCGGTCTGTTAAAAACTGTATCGAACCAAATATAATTTGGTGCCCCGAAATTTTCGACGTCCCCCATTTCAATAGAGGATATCTCAAAGGGGATTCTATTTTTCTAAAAAGGGCTCTCAAACCCCCCCCAAAAACCTTTTCTAAAATTTTAAGGTAGTGTGTGTTGTGTTAGGGGAAAAATTAATTGTTTACACCGGCCGGTGCGGGGGATGTGTTTAAGAGTTTAAAAAAAGAATTTTTTTACATCATTTAATCAAAAATCGTTTAATTTTTTTCAAGTTAAAGGTTTTTAAAAAAAATTTTTTTACTATTTAAAAAAACAATGTTGGTGTGGTTAGGGTAACTGAATTAATCAAGTAAATAATTATTGAATGATTTAAAAGAATTTTTACATTTAAAAACAATGTGTGTGTTTGGTGTGTTGGGAAAAGAACTTAATCTAAGTCTTTTAAACTTGAAAGAGTTTAAAAGAATTGTTTACTTCAACATGAATTATAAAAAAAGGCCCAATCATTTCCCAAAAAAAATTTAAAAAATTAACTTGCGAGATTTGGGTTAATTAAACAAATAAGGGGAAAAATCCCCCAATTAGGCCTTTGGTTACTTTACGGTAACCGGGAAAACAACCCTTCAATTGCCTCAAAAATAAACCGGGAAAAATGAGGTCCTGGGGTTAAACCTGGGGTTTGGGCCCAAAAATAACGAATGAATTGTTTCATCTTAACTAACAATAAAAGGGTTTAAACCTCATTCCTAGGACAATTGTGTTTAACTATCCCGAAAAAACCTAAGTCAAAACATTAATTTTTTTCAGGTTAAATGTAATTTTAAATACATTTTCGTCAGGTTAATAATCTTTTAAAGGAATACGAAATTTAACACGAGTGAATAGTTTAAACAGACATTTTCCACTCTCTTTTAACGAAGGGATCCGGGGGGGGGTTTAAACCCCTTTTTTTTTTTACCTTTTTCCTTTCTTTCTTTTTTAAAGGAAGGGACGAGGGGCAGCTAGCTCCGCAAAAAAAAAAAAAAATTTAAATTTTTTGTATTTACATAAACTAAAAAAAATTTACAAACGCTTTCTTTAAATTTTCCAAAAACCCGTTCTGGTTTAGCATAGAATACTTTTAGGAAAAAAGGTTAATTTTTTTTTTAAAGGGAAAAGTACAAATTTCGTGGTTAGAGAGACTGGAAAAACCATTAGGTTAAACCCTCCTGAGCGAGAGTCGAACCTTGCCTCCGACTCTTCAGAACAGACGGGGCTGAAGCAGTAGGTACCTGATGGTCTAGGGAAAAGGAGTCCGTTTATGCACTTACACCCATCATAGTCTTCCTGTTTTTTTTTTTTTACAGCTTTCGAGCCCCCTTTACCTATCTTGGGGGGGACTGTACCTAATGAAGAGGAGGCAAAAGGGGAAACCACCAGCAAAAAGCCCCCTTTTTTTCTTCTTTTTCCGCCACCCAAATTATATCCGACAAAAAAAGGGAAAAAAGTGTAACTCTCAGTAAAAAAACCAATGGAATTTTAATTAAATTTTCTAAAACGTGAATCACAAACGTAAAAACATACTTTTGCAAAAACCGGGGTTTTTAAGCTCGACTTTTTTTACTCACATGAATTATAGATAGACGATCCCGGGAAATTTTGACTCAGTACATGACTTGGTACGGGATTACCCATTTTTTGATTTACCGAACCGTTAGTTCTCATTAAAATTTTGAGCAGGGAAAAACCCCCGTTAAAAACCTATTCTTTCCTAAAAATTTGCCTTAAAGGGGACCCTGTCCATTTCTTGTCGCGTGGGGGTTTTAACGTAAAGGGTGAAAAAAATTAAAAAGACTCGAAAAGGTAAATTGAGCCCATTTGCAGTTTAGACCCCTACCGAAGGTAAATTTTAAAAAAGGGTATTTAACTCTATCTATGCGGAAAATTTAGCCCTAAAAACTTGGAGGGTTTTATGAAATAATGTAGTTTTCCCCCCCCAGCTAAAATTTAAAAGGTTTTTGTTTCTGGACCAGGTTGATGTATGACGGTACATTGGAGTAGAATAAATCTCTCTAAAAACACGGTTTTTTTAGATCGGAGCTGGGTTAAAAACCCTGAAATATACCCGGTGAATTTGATAAATTGCAAGTAAGAAGGTCATTGTTTCCCCGTACTGTTTTATCAGCTTTTTGAACCCGGGAAAAAAAACGTTTTTTCCTCTCCCCAATTTTCGAGACTTTTTAAATCTAGGGGGCCCCCCTTCCCTTCCAAATGAATATACGAGCGTTTTGAAAAGCTTAACGTATATCATAAAGTGTACACTGAAAGCATATGGGAGTGACCTTTTTTTGATACATTTTACACCTCTAAAAAATAGAATTGTTCCCGTACGTCGTGCTAAAGGTCGACTGTACTTTATTCATAAAGGGGTTTTTCCGGGACGGAAACTTATCATTTAGCGGTTAAAAATCTGTCACGGTTAATAAACCCTAAACACAGCGAGCGTTAGCGGAGACGTAGTATTTTTGTGAAAATGCCTGTCCGTTTTTTGACTAAAACAACTCACAAAAAAAAAGGCGTTAAAAAAATTCACGCGGTAAGGAACATTCCCTCAAGGACGGGGAAAATTTCCCACTTCACCAGTTTTAACAGCGGGGAAAAAAGGATTTATCGTTTGGGACCCGGAAAACCTACTTATCCTATAAGACGATATCCCGCCCCAAAAATTTTTTTAACTGAGAATGTTCAGCGTCATGTAGTTATTTGTGGGGGAAATTTCTTTTAAATTTTTAATTTTAACATATCCTCGGGTACCGTAATTCACGGGAAAAAAATTTTTATGCCCATTTTTTGGGGCCTCATAGATTTCAAGGTGATAGAGTATATATCCCCTTGTACCATGAACCTTAACTCCTGCCAAAAAAGAGCCAAATACAGCCTCCATTGCCATATATGTGAAACCCACAAAGATATTCGGTTATGATCATTGCACTTGAGGACTTTACGGGGAAGTACGCAGGTGTAAAAATTAAAGAACCGAGTCACCTGCGTATTAAATAAAGCACTTTTTCATAATTTTTTCCTTCAAATCATTCGTTGAACGTAGAAAATACCGTTCACTGGAGAGACGTTTCATAATTCGGGAAAGTCAGGTTATTTGAGAGACTAGGGAAAATTCAAAGAATCATGAAATATTTTTGGTGCGGGTTTCAAGGGATCCGATTAAAATTATAAAAATTTTTAGTTTTCTAGTACCCCCTAAGAAATGCTATCTTACCCGACCCCAGCAATTAAAAATACCCCTAAGTGCCACCCCGGGGTAACGTTTAAAATTTGTTAACGAAAAGGGGTTCCCCTATGTTATTGTTTTCGAGCGGAGACGAGACTCAGTTCCCCAGCAAAAAATAAATTTTTCAACGCGCTCACGGATAGTCATATCTTCAGGAAAATTACCCCGCCCGGGGTTTTTTGGGGAGTATTCAATGTAAGAACTTGGGACATTGAACCTTACCTTACACAAAAACTTTACTGGGGGGCGCTTTGAGAACTTTCGGATTCTCTGAAGATTAGGCTCCCCTGGATTTCCCTTACAGCCCCAGTCACGTCCAGGCTCTATTGAAATAACCCGGGTAGGGGTCGAATAATGTGAGGGACCTCATCAATTATTGGGAGCACGCGGGGGGATTTTTTGGTAATGTCACGCTGTAGCAAAAGCTATATGGAGCTTTGCCTTCCCCCAGAGTCCACTTGTCTATCTGACGTAAAGGGGACTCTTTCATTTATTTTGCTGTCCCCTTCCCTAGGAAATTTTTCAGGGGCTAAAGAAGAAAAATTGCTCGATTGGACGTGAAAAAGTAGGGATGATGCGGTGGGCTAATTTGCAGGTAATCTTGAAACCCCAAAATTTTTACCGACCTATTCTATTGCCTTCTGTCCTGAAAAAGGTTCCCCCTGGGGGGAAACAGAGAAAGTTAAAACTTTACTGAAAAGACGGGTACGTCATTCACTCCCGTTTTTTAAAAGCTATTTTAGCGAACGGGTTAAAACGAGGAGTTCACCGGTTCCATTTCAAAAAGTCCGTGGAGGCCCGTATATCATTTTTAAACCCCAAAATGGGGATAAAGCGGAAAAAAAATTTAAAAAAAATTTTAAAACGATAAACAATGCCGCATTGGACGCCTCATATCAACAAGGAGCTTACCGTACGTTAAAAGATAGCTACCAGGTGGGAGGAAAAATTTGGGGGGGTAACCTCATACCATCCAATTTAAAAAACCCCCGCTCAATGGCAAAAAACCAGTCATCATCGAGAGGAACCGCAAAAATTTACTTTGTTGCCTTCTATGGGATTCGCCATTTTGGAAATCTCGAAGGTAGTCAATTACGGTCTGCATTACCGGGGTTATGACCCTGCCTTCCCAAAGGTCTTAAAATTTAAATACCTGATCGACCCCTTCTCTCTACATGATGTTGAAGTGATCCCAAGACTTCCCCTTTTAGCAATGATAGGGGAACCCCCCTGGGGACAAGAAATTTTAACAGATGCCCGTAGTGAAAAAGGGGGGTGCTCGGAAAACAAAAAGACGAGACTCGGGTAAATCATCACAGTTTTTGGTTTAGTCCTAAACTCTTTCATTCTCGGTAAAGGGGTTGGGGAAACTCTAAGGGGAAAAGGATGAAAGTAGCGCGTTAAACGCTTTCATAGAGGATTATCGAAATTTTTTTACAGATGAGACGAAGTCATGAGAGAGGCTGTTCAATAAACAAAGGTTAAAAATTTACACAAAAAAATTTAAATGACCGCTCTAGCCTATCGACGAAAAAAATTTTAAAAATCCGGGAATGTCAATACTCTTCCTGGTCCCATTACTCAATCAGACCGTCAACCCCATAGGGACGGGCTATTTTTAAAAAAAACAATATTAAAAATAACCTATACTTAAGTGAAAAAAAAAAATATTCCGTCATGACTCTATATGTTAAGTTAAATATTCTTTCTGTGTGTAAGTGATTAAAATTAAAAAATTTTCCCGTCCTGTTCTCAAAAGTGTAAGTGTTTTGTTAAGTTAAAATTTTTAAAAACTAAAAATGAAAATTTGTAGTATCTATTGTTTTAAATCTTTTTATTAAAAAAAAAAACAATTTCAAGAACATAACTTTGAAAAAAAAATTTTAGTATTGTCTATGTTTTTTAAACTTTTTATTCATTAAATAAAAACAACAATTTCAAGAACTTAACTTTGAAAAACCAAAAAAACTAATTTGTATGATTTGTTTTTTTTAAACTTCATACATTAAAAGAATTAATTATGGATGGTGTTTTTTTCTTTATTTTTTTCCCCTTCCCCCATCCCCCCCTCTCTCCCCCATTTTTTAAAAAATAAAAGGGAAAATTTAATCAAAAATTTTTTTTTTTAAAAAAAAATATTACAATGAAAAAAAATTCTACCCGTCATAACCATCTCATTTAAAGGTGTTAAATTTTTTTTTAACTTTTCTAATTCAATATTTTTAAAAAAAAGTAACGTTTGTTTTAAAGGAATTAAAAGGTCGAAAATTTGATTTTAAAAAGATTGTTTGAACTTGCTTAATTCAATTTTCAGATGAATTTTTTAAAGGGAATTAATGGTTAATTGAATTAATTAAATTTTTTTAAAGTTGAATTTGTAAAAAATTAATGAAAAGGCATTAAGACCGTTTTTAAGGTAATTTTAAGATCGAACGGTACTAAACCAAAAAATGATGGGGAATTGCCCGTGTTTTTTAAAAAAAAAATTTTTAGCTCCGCTAATCCGTTTCATTTAAAGGGATTAAAATTTTTGAACTTTGGCAATTAATTCAAATGAAGTAACTGATTTTTTGGGAAAGGTTTAAACACACATGCAAAACTTTTACGATTTTACGGTGAGGAGTTGAAGAAGGTATTTTAAACCCAAACTCCTTGACACCCCTTTAAAAGGTAATTTTTAATGGAATTTGGTTATTTGAACTTTGGCTAATTCAAAATTTTAATGAAGTAAATGTTTGTTTTTAAGGCTTAATGGCAACTTTTTTTTTTGGGGAAATTGTTAATTTGCTTAATTAAAATTGAGAAATTTTTTTTAAGGGAATTAATGTTGAATTCAAAAATAATTAACTTTTTAAATGTTTGTCTTGTAAAAAAAATTTGAAAAGGGGTTAAACCTTTGAACTTGATAAAAAATAATTAAAGGACTTATTTTTTTTAAGGAATTAATGACGAACTTTTTTGTACTAAAACCAATAAATATAGAGGGGAAAACTTGCGTAAAGAAGATTTTAACTTAATCCCAAATTCCCAATTAAATTAACTTTAAACTATGAATCTTGTAAAAAAAATTTAAAGAAAAGGGGGATTAAAACCTTTGAATTTGGCAATGAATTTAAGGACTGATTTTTAAGGGGAAATTAAAAACGAACTTTGACGTAATAACCAATAAATGATGAGGGGTTTAAACTTGTCGTATGAAAAAATTTAACTTAATCCCCCAAATTCCCAATGTAAATTTAAATTTTAAAGTATGGAAACTTTAAAAGAATTTTGACGATTGGAAAAATGTTTTTAAAGAACTAATTTTTTTAAAGTAGAATCTTGTAAAAAATTTTGATTATAATTCGCTCGCATCTAACTTTTAAAAAATTGGGTACCCAATGAGGAAGGAAACCGAATTGCCCCTTCTTAAATATGTTAAATTGGTTGCCCAACTGGGTTGAAGTTGCCCTTAATCTCAGTGTCCTTGAAAGACTAAACCCCTGAGAAAGAATTTTGAAAGACTTTGAGGGGAAAGAAATATATATGAAAATTAATAGATGGGTTTAAAATTGTCGTACTGAAGATATTTAAAACCCCTTAATTTAAATTTCTTTGTAATTAACTTTTAAAAAGTATGAATTTTAAAAGAATTATTGATATGGGTAAATGTTTAAAATTAATTAACTTTTAAAAAGTGTGAACTTGTAAAAAATTAATATGATTTAAAGGGAAAAAAAAGAATTTCGATTATAACTTTTTTCACACTAACTTTAATGATTGGGTACCCCAGATGAGGGGAAAAGGGAACCGATTGACCTGCTTTTTAAAAAGTTGAATCTGGAAAATTTTGTTTAATAAAAGCCAAGGGGTTCCGACATATAATTTAGGGGTGTTTCCCCCTTTCCCCCTTCTTTTTCGGAGCCGGGAAAAAGGGATGTATAAAAAAGGTGATTTTTGAAGTGTTTTAATGTATGATAGTTTGTAAGTGAGTATGATATGGTTGTATGATTGGGGGGTGATAGTGATGATTATGATAGTGATGATGATAGTGGGGGGATGAAGTGGGTTTATGATAGTGATGAGTATGATAGTGTTGTAATGTATGATATGTGAAAAATGATTAGATTGGGATTAGATATGGGATTTTTTAGGGGATGTATAAGTGGGATTATATAGGATGATGATGATATGGTGATTTGATAGTGTTGTAATGTGATTTGTGGCGATGAGTAGTGTTGTAATGTTGTATGGGATGTATGTGGGGGATCATGATAGTGCTGAATGTGAAACATTAGTGTTTGTATTAAGGGTGATGTAGATAGGGGCTATGATAGTGGGATGCATGATAGGTTTAAGTGATGTGTAGTGGGGATGTAGTGTGTGATTAAATAGTTTTTGTAAATTATTGTTTGTAATGTGAGTTGTAGTGATGATGTAGATAGTGTGTTTTGATGTGTTGTAAATAGGGTTTTTAAAGTAGTATATGTTGAAAGTTATTTGCGATGTGAAGTGGTGTAAAGTATGATAGTGTTGTAATTTGTAGTAGTGATAAATTTATATGGGGATGATGATAGGTTTAATGTGGTATGTAGGTTGTAAAAGAAAAAAGGGATGTAGATTGGTGAATTTTGAAAAGGGGGGGGCATAAGTGCTGTAATGTGAAGCGATAGTGGGGTTGAAAATGTATGTTAAAAGTGTGCTGTAATGTGGGTGATGATAGTGTTTAAAATGTTTTTTATAGGGGAGTTTGGGTAGTGTGATGTTTTAGGGGGATGTATTAGTCTGAGTAGATAGAGGTGAGTATGTAGGGGAGTATGAAGTGTTGTAATTAATAGGGTGTGTATGATGGTTGATGTAGTGTTGTAAGTGATGTATATAGTGAATAGATAGTGGGATGTATATGATGTTTTAATTATGTTGATAGTGTTGTAATGAGATAGTGTTGAATGTGATGTTGATTCTGAGTATGATAGTGGATGTAGTAGTGGGATTTATGATAGGTTTTTAAAAAGATAGTGTTTTTTAATTTTTTAGTGAGATGATGATAGTGGTGATGTAAATGTGTTTGTAAAACGAGTATGATATGCTGATGTAATAAAGGTTTAATGTATATATTTTAATGTATTGTTTGTTGTTATGGTTGAATGGGGGTAAGAATTGATAAAATTGGTGATGTAGAAAGTTTGTATAAATGTTTAAGTGTTTTTTGTAGTGTGTAAGTATTTAATGGGATGTTAAGGATGATTATGATAGTGGTGATTAGATATGGTGATGTATGATAGGTGATGATGAAAGTGTTGAATTATTTTATGGTTGTAATTTAAAATTGGTTTTTGTATATAGGTTGTAATTTTGATAGTGTTTTTAAAGGATTATGTAGTGATGATAATGAAAGGGTGAGTATGATAGGTTGTAATGGATATGTTGTAATGTATAATAGTGTTGTAATGATAAGGTTTAATGTTAAAGGGGATTGTAGTGTTGTAAAGTGTAGATGTGGTGATGTATGATTGTGGTGAGTATATGTGTTGAATTGAACATGATAGCGGCTGTAATTGAGTATGAATGTTGAAAGTATGTGGTGGTGATGTTAAAATTTGTAATGTAAGATGTAGTGGATATAGTGTGTGTAATGTATATAGCGTTGTAATTTGATGTGTGATGTATAAAGTGTTGTAAAAAAGTGGTGTGTTGATAGTGGGATAAAAAAAGTTTTGTAATGTTTTATAGTGTGTTTAAGTATGTCTGTTGAAAATTAAGTTAAATTTTTTGTAATTATGATAGGTTTTTATGTATGTACATTTGGGGTTTAATGATAAGTGTTGTAATTATGTACAATGTTTTAATTTGATTGATGAAATGTAGGATGTGTTTTTAGGCGATGTATGATAGTGGTAATTATGATAGCCCGGGGATGATAGGGTGATGCAGTAGTGCGTAAGGAAACTGATGTGTTTGTTGTATTGATGTATGATAGATGTTGTAATGATAGTGCGATTATGATAGGTGTTTATGATATGTTGAATTATATAGTTGTGATGTAGAAGTGTGTTGTAATGAAAATGTGTTTGATGTGGTTGTAAAGTGTTGAATGATAGTGCGAGTTGAAGTGTGTTGAATGTTGAATGTTGTAATTGTGTATGTAGGGGTTTTAAGTATTTAGTGTTTAATGTATATATGAAGTGTTGTAATGTTATAGTTTTTAAATTTTATGTTTTAGTGTGTTTTGTATGTAGTTTGTAAGTGATTTTTGATAGTGTTGTAATGTGATGTAAAAATTTGTAATGTGATGTTAGGGGGGAAAGTATTAGTGGGATGTATGTAGTGGGATGTATGATAGGTGTTGTAATGTGGTATGGGTTTTGATAGTTGTTGTAATGAAATGGTATTTGATGTGTTTGAAATTTTATTAGATAGTGGGAGTATGAATTTTTGTAAGAATGTAGTGGTAAGTAATAGTGTGTTGTTTTGATAGTGGTGAGATATGTGTGTTGTAATGAATGGATGTAAAAGTGTGTTTAATGTATGATAGGGTAGTTGTAGTGTTAATGTAGATATGTGAAAAAAGATAGGGTGATGCATGATTGAGGGTGTTTTGGAATCATCTTGTCAGGACTAAGGATTAAAGTCAGGGTTTAAAACCGATCTCTCGAGGCCCCCCCACCATCCCCCGGGATTGAAGCCAGGCCTCTGTTTTTTCGGGGCTAAGGAAAATATTTAACCTTAATTTTCCCGACCGTCATTTTAGAGAGAGGTTGAAAAGAAAAGACTAATGTATTGTAATATCCCAATCTTTACGCTCAGCCATCGGTTTGAAAAAATATACTTGTAACCCCAGACCCTAGCTGCGTCACTCGATGAACACTCAACCTTTGGGAAGTAAACCCCCGCTTTTTTGGTGGAGGTAATGGATACTTGTCATTCCCAGGTTCAAGACCCACAATGTAATTTAAGTTAAATTTTTAAACCCTTTAATTCCCCCATCTTTGTCAGATGAGGATTAAGTCATACCATCGGGTTTTGGGGTTTGGAATCTTTCCACACCTAGTCCGTATCAGCAAGTAAAGGAGTTTGAAAATGGTCGATAAACTGTTTAAAAAACGAAAGATGGCGAGACAACCCCAGCCCTTCTTACTGAAGATATGAAAGGTAACCCACACGGGGGGGTTTCTACGAAAGGGGAATTAAAAGACTTGTTTCCCCTTACCCGTGGAGAAAATAGTCGGGAAAATCTGGAAAAGAGCGACGTAAAAAGGTTAGGGTTGTGGTCGATGGAAGGATAAGAGGAGGGGGAGGGTTGCCCTCCCTCCTCCCACATAAAAACACCGGGGGGGGAGGGGGGACGCATCTATTGAAATGTTGCGGTTGGGTTTTTTGCTGGAGGACATAGTGAAATTGATTCAGACAACAGTTTGGGAAATACACATCGCGAGAGTGAAAGGGTTACGCAGTGTTGCGACTCTTGGGCACTGGCCGGATGCCTAATCCGGGGGAAGACGGGGATCAGTCCTCGGAAAATTTTAAATCATTTTCCTCTACAAAAAGAAGGAAGGGGGGGCGACCACAAATTTCAGCGAAAACCCCCCCTGTCGATGAAGACGCTTTGTGCATCGGTGGATCGGTCGAGCGGGGGAACTGACCGCGTCAAAAGCATCTCGAATCGAAAATATTTGGCCACAAAGTTCGACCCCGGGAAAGGGACAGGGGGTCAAAGGGCCGAGGACGAGCCCCAACATGTACGCGGGGGGTGGGAAAGTGCGTCTTCCGGGGGAAAAAATTTGGCGGAATACAAAGTCGGGTTTTTTAAAGCGTCGCAGGCGGGTGATTATCTAGGCCACAAAACAAATTTTAAGTGGTGAAAAATATAGTATGTGATGTTAAAAAGACTAAACTTTGAGAGAGAGAGAATTTTGTACGAAAAATTTATAAAGTATCAATGTAAAATTTTTAAAAAATTAATAGGTTAAAAAACTGACTATTTATTTGAGGTGAAAACTTGTCATATCCTTTTCCATCGGGTTTAGGTCCATAAGCTAAACCCCCCCCTTTTTAGAGAGAGAATAAAATTTTTATATCCTTTTAAATTTTCCCAAACTTTGTAGGGGGTGACAATCAGGGTTTGAGAGATAAGGGTCGAGGGGCCCTAAGCCAAAACCCTCTTAGAGAGAGAAGGGGGGAGGAGAGAAGAAGAGAGAGGAAAAATTTTTTACTGAATAAACTTGTCATAACCTTAAAATTCCAAAATTTCGGCTACCATCAAGGGGTTTAGGGAGTTTTAAGGGTTGAGGCCCAAAAAAGCTTACTAATCACGATGATGGGGGGAGAGAAAACCCTGTTCCCGTTGAGTCCCCCCCCCCTTTTTCCCCATCCCCATTGGTGCGAAAGGAATGAACCCGCATTTTTGGATCCGCCAGGGGCCTGAGACAGCCCGCTTTTTCTGGTACTTCGAGACCCGACCCAGTGTGAGAAAACCTGAACCCCCCATTTGCTGGGGTAAATAAACCCGCTGGAAATGAACCCCCTTTCTGGGGGGTAAGTAGACCAGCTTGAAATGAACCCCCTTTGCGGGGGTAGAGTGGATACTTGAACCGTAGCTGTCACAGACCTCAAGGGGTTTGAGAGAGGGGAGGGATTGAAAAGACTATTTATGCGAGTGTAGACAAAAATCTTTGAAAAGAGAAATTTTTTATAATATTAAAAATAATACTTGTCATATCCTAACCCCCCGGGTTTTTAGGAAATGAACCCGCATATTGTGAAGGTAGACGTCCGCCAGGGCCCCCATTTGCGTGAAGGTAGGGGGTCCGCAGATCTGAGACAACCCCAACCCCCCTTTGCTGGGGACTTGAGACCCAGAAAAAAACTCCGGTCGCGAAAGTTGTGTCCCCTCCTCCCCCCCCCCAGGCACCGGTGTTTAAAAACCCCCCATCCCAGGGACACAAACCCTTTGCTCCACCCCCCCCCCCTCTGGCCCAACCCTTCCCCAAAATGTCATCTCAGGAGCCATTAAAAAACAGGGGAAAGGGGGGTCCTCGTATAAAACCCCAAAAGACTTACTTCGTGAAACACTATGCGAAAGTTGACAGGCTGTTCCTTACGTGAAACGGCCCCTTAATTTTACCAAGGACAAAAACCCGAAATTTATAAATTGTATTAGATACCAGTTTTCCCCTCTTCCACACTCACGATCGACTAAAAGCATTTGGGGTTGTTGTGTCCCCTAAAGTGGGAAACAAAATAGACTACTTTAAAGTTAAAATATTTCCTTCTGGATTCAATGACCAAAAATTTTTAGTCTTTTTGGAACCAATGCTTTTGGAAACCTGGTGCCTTTTTCCAATTTAACGCTCCTTCCATGGAAAAATTCTTCCACCTGTCTCCCCCCTTGCAAACGTGATTAATACAACTTTTGAAGGGGGGTTTTTTTAGGCCTCCAGTTTTTTGGGGACCCCTTTAAAAAGGGTCCCCCATTTATCTCAAATCCCATCCATTAACTTTAGCGAAGTGCGATAACCAAAAGGGTATAAGACGCCGTGCTGATAATAATAATAATAAAAAAAAATAAAATAAATAATAAAATTTTCACCTACTCCCTCTTTCCCCAAAACTTTCCTGGGGTTAATCCTCAACTTTTTACCATTTTTTTATCCCCCGGACCGGCAAAAAAAATTACGAAGTTACAAAAAAAAAAAAGGGAAAATGAAAAACGGTTTTACTGACAGGACATTGATTTTGAAAATTTTTATTAAATAATTTTTTCACCCATTTTTTCCATGCCAAAATCTGCATTTTGTTAATAAAAAAAAATTATGACATAAAAAAATTAATACCAAAGGTAATCAACGATATTCCGGGGAAGTTATATGTAAACTAAATTTGGGAAATAAATTTTAAGCAACAAGGGGGGCTCGATAGAAAAATATTATTTTTTTTAAACATAAATATATGTAGTATAAAAGGTAAATTAAAATTTTTCTAACCAGTCATCGAACCATACCTTATATCAAGACAGATCATCCGTTAGCAAATTTTGGCTCAAAGCCCCCTGAATTTAAGTGATGTATCTTCTACCGGGGTCGAGTTGGGGGCCCAAACTCAGTGGGGGGGCGCGGGATTGGCCCAAAGGGCTTTTTGGCCTAAAAGGGTTTGGGGCCAAAAAAGAAACCAAAAGTCATTTGGCCCCAAAAGGGATTTGGCCAAAAAAGGGGTTTTTGGGCCCAAAGGCTTTTGGGCCAAAAATTTGGGGCCTAAAGGCTTTGGCCAAAGGCGTTGGCCTAAAAAACTTTTTGGGCCCAAAAAGGATTGGCCTAAAGTCTTTGGCCTAAAAGAAAATTTTTAAAAACCCTTTGGTTATCTTCGGGGTGGTACTGTTAGTTGTTATCTAATATAGATAGCCAACTGTGCAAGGTAGTTAAAATATTTCTAAAAACATTGACAATACCTACCAAATAATCGTAGTTCAAAAACATTATCCCTTTTTATAATTTGATTTCCGATATTATTTTTTGTTAAATTTCACGGATAAAATTAAAGAAAAAAAATAAAAAAAACCCTTTCGCATGTTTTCGCCGGGAAAAAAATAAAAGTACTTCAAATTAGGGATTTTGAAAACTTTTCCGAAAGGCAAAAGAAAGGGGAAAACCAATTTTTAAAAACCCCCCCCCTTTAAATTTTTTCTGAAGGACGCCCGATTTTCTTTAGCGCTACTGAGATATATATGAAAAATTTTTTTATCTATTGTTTAAAAATTAATATATAAAAAATAGTGAGCTTTTAAAAAAATTTTCCAAAATAAAATTACAATGGTCAAAAAATTTAAATTTAAAATAAATTTTTTTTACGGTGATATTATTAAAACATGGGCTTGTTACAAAAGGTCCTTTGTTTAAAAACAATATAATTTCCCTCCTGAATTTTTGCAAACTTCCGGAATTATTTAAAATTGTGAAAAAAAATAAAAAAGATTTTTGGAATTGTCGTTGGCTTTTTTTTAAGTCTTCAAAAAACGTAAAAATACAAAATAGGTTTCCCTTTACAGGGAAAATTCCCAGGGCAAAAAAAGTCGAAAAAGAAGTGGACCCCCGAAACCCAATGGCTGCAGCAGAGGCCAAGGTAAATCTGACAGTTTGGTTGGTAAAAAATCTACCTAGGTCGTTGTGTCCCCTTCCAAAAAAAGGGCACTTTATAGCCTGATCAAAAAGACGGATCGTTTTGGCCCGCCACATTCCCAAAAAAAAAACTTTTTTGCTAATCGTTTGGCTCTTTTTATCCATTTGCCCGAACTAACTTTGGCTTTAAAAAGGCCATTTTAAAAAATATTTAATATGGTGGGCCAACTTGAGCTCAAGCACCCCCACTTTAAAAAACAACAAACCTAATTTATTAAGTCAATCCTTGTTTTTCCATTTGTGCTCAAGTCCCGAAAATAACATTTGTGTTTAAAAAATTAAAATTCTAAGAAATTTAATGGGCGGGCTAACTTGAACCCTTTCCCCCCAATCAAAACTGTAAAAAAATATAGTTCCAAGCGGCCCCAGCCACATTTTTAATATCAAGTAAAAAAATTCGGTTCACCTTCGTTTTTTTGTTTTTTGCTCAATGTCCCAAATTAACTTTGGGGGGCTGTAAATCTATCCTTTTAGTTTAACATTTAAAAGGGGCGACCAAAATAAGTAATTAGCACCCACTTTAACTTTTTCTGTTTTTTTATTATAGACACAAAACCTTTTTGGGGGCACAAATGACACAAACAAAAACAAAGAAGGGTAAAACAAATTTTTGTTACATTGTTTTTTAAAAATGTGGCGGGCCTGCTTAATTTTTTTTTTTCTACGGGTTATGTATAAGGAAGACTCAAGTTAGCCCCCAATTAATTGTTCTTTAGTTTTTAAATTTTTAAAAGCAAAAATGTTCATTTTGGGGCAAATGAGCAAAATGGAGCAAAAGGGTTTGACTTAAAAAAATTTTTGTTATGTTGTGTTTTTAAATTGGGGGGGCTAGTTGGGCAAAAATTGGCCCCCCCAAAATAAATATTTTCTAAATTGGCCGTTTCACAGCACAAATGTTCTTTTGGGACACAATGACACAAATGAGCACAAACGATTAGAAAAAAGGGTTTTTTTTTTTCGCAATGGGGGGGGCCAACTTGAGTTAGTGGCAAACAGGCTAAATTTCTCTTTTTTCTTCTCCGTTACCTACAAGATTTAAGGGGGGTTTGACGCGTTTTTTCCTCCCTCCTTCAAAAAAATAAAACGACCTTGAAGAAAACCATAACAAAAATTCATTGCCCCCCCGGGGGAAACTTTCCTTTGGTTTTTCTTTTTAAAACCCAAAAACAAATTTTTTTTGATTTCACGAGTTGTTGGGGGTACCCTGTTTGTTTACCTTTTTGCTTTTTAGATTAAATAATTATTATTTGATATTTTTGTGAAATTTTTTGGTATCAATTTTTTTTTTAAAAGTATTTCATCTTCATTTTTGAAAGAAAGATTTTTACTAAAAATAATGAATCGGGAAAAAAAAATGTGCTACCGCCCCTGCTCAATTACACGGTACTTAAGGAAATTTTTCCAAAGGTTTCCCTTTTTTCCCACGCAAACGGGGTACTTCTAAAATTCTATCTTCCTCATCCCTACCTTAAAAATTGCTATTAAATGTGGAAAGTTTGACTGCCGTGAAGATACAAAAAAAAAAAACATTAAAAAAGCTTATTTTTTTACTTGAAAAAATATTTTGCATGAAAATACATCATATTAAATAAACAATGTCTTTTTTTTTTAATTATAATTACATTAAAAATTTTTTTTTCTTTTTGATAAAATAAATTTCAATTGTTTTTAAAAATATAAAATGGAGCCCTTTAAACACGGGGCCCAAAAAAATTCATTATTAACAAAAAATATTTATATAAATATATAATAAATTAATATAATATTATAATAACAAAAATTTTTTATATATAATCCAAACCTTTTTTAAAGGGTTTGAAAAAAATTTTTGGTCCCCCTTTAATTAAAAAACAAAGGGGTATATTTTTTATTTTTTCATTTGACGAAAAAAGGGGGGGATTAAAGTTCATAAAAACCATTTAAAAACAATATATTTTATAAAAATTTTTTATCTAAAAAAAGACCTCTAACTAAGCGTTTTAAAAACCAGTGGCGCACCCCATTGGGGGGGGGTAAACGGGGCCCTTTCCCCCAAACCCTAATAATTTCAATAAAACAAAAATTATTCATTTTTTTTCTAAAATATTAGACACAGAAAAAAGTCGTAAAAAAGGCTCCTTTTTAAGACTTTTTAAGACTTTAATTCAAAACACACAATATTAAAAGTCCACTTATATTCTCATTTGAAAAAAAACAACCAAGTATTTTCCCTACCGTACCAAGAAAAAGTATAAACTATACCCCATTCGGGGAATTAAAATTTGTTTTTTTTTTTAAGTTTTTAACACAAATAGGGTTTTACCCGAGGACCTGCTTATATAAGACTTCGAATCACTCGCACCCCCCCAATTTCGGAAAATTAATACTAAAGTACTTAACTGAAAAAGTACCAGAGCGTTTTAAAATTTAACACTTTTAAAATAATTGACTTGACCGGGGTTTTTCACTTTTTGACCGAAGGAGCCTTTGTCCAAAAAAAATGAATGGCCAATCTCAAAAATTTTTTTCATAGTTTTATGACATTCAATAAATACTTTAAATCTCACAAGTCTTTTATAATTTAATACTTTAAAGAATAAAAAGAAAACTACCTACCCCCACCTCCGCGTCACTCAAAAAAAAGTTAAATTTTGGTGCGTGACTTAGGAGATCAGGTAGTTTTTAGCGTTAATACCCAAGTACCTTTTTTTTTTGTGTAAGAGGGAATTTTTTTTTTCCACGAATATAGAATTTTTTGCAACAACACAAAACCTACAAAAATTTTTATTTCAATAACGCCGACACTTTTTCAGTTGGTAGGTGTTTTTATACTGAGCTAAAGGGCCCGGGTTCGATTCCCCCGGGAAGTCCGAAAAAAGAACATTGGGGTTACTGTGCTTTTCCCCCTTTACAATGATAATTTTCGTCGGGTGCTGGGCTGTATTTTTCTGATTTAAGTTAGTTTTCAATCTGAGGAAAAAATTACATTTTCGTGTGCTGTCATAATTTTATATCGAGTGTCATCATTGACGTGAAATGGGAAAAAGGGAGGGTTGTATGGTGGGGTTTACCAAAAATTTTTTCCCCCCCTCGAAATGTGCCTCCCTCCATTTTTTAAACTTTCCTTTTTTACTTGAATTTGAAGCTGAAAGAGGTTTGCATCAAATTAAAAAGATTATATAACAATCTATTATTATTTTAAAGCTTTGGAACCCCCAAAAAAAAACTTTTGGCATTCCATTTTAAATATTTTCCCCCTGGCTTGGGTAACACAAAAACCCTTTAAAAATAGTGTTTTTAAAACTACCTCGCCCAAAACAAAAAAAACTTCGCCGAACTTTGTCATAAATGGTTTTTTTTTTTTATTGTGACTTCTACCCCTTTGAGTTGTACACATCATCAATTTCCCAAGAACCAGGAATGGGGAAATGTTAATTTAGTTTAAATTCCCACATTTGCGTTTTGAGAGGGGTCCCTTTTTTTTGGGGAAAAAAACCCCTTTTACCCCGGCGGTTTAAAATTTTAATTTTTAAGGACAATTTTATTTCCAACTGGGGGGGGGCGGGTGGGGGTAAGGTGGGCACACAATTTCTTCAACTTTTAGGGGGGATATAAAAACCAACTTAATAACACAAATGTAGTGAATTAATATTACCCTTTAAAAATATTTGACCACCAGTTAAAACTTTAATATAAATTAAGATTTTACTAATAAAAAAGGTTTTTATGAATACCCTTTTTTAAAAGGGGGTTTTTAAAATTTAAATTTGAAAATTTAAACAAAATTTTTAAGGAATTTTTCGCACCAAAAACCAAAAGTTTCTTTAAAATTTCGACTAATACATTTGTTCATTACACAAAAAACTATTTTTGTAAAAAAACTTTTATGTGTGTCATACACCCCCGTGATTTATTAAATTTAGAAAAAAATTTTTTAAAAGATGTTTAAGGGGGGAGGGAAACAAAAAAAATTTATCCCCTTAGGGGGATTTTTCTTACGACTACTGCCACATTAAGAAGCAAGATCAATTTTTTTTAATAATTATAAAATGATATTAAAAACTTGCAGTTAAGTAACTATTTAAAAAAATTTTTTAAATTACTATAAAGGGATTTTCCATAAAGAAAAAAATTGGGGGGCTTTTTTCCCCCATAAACCCACTTATATTTGTTTCGAAATTAAACAATGCCAATTCAGGGGTGATATTTTTCCCCTTGGAAAACATTTTGGGGAATCACAAAAAGGGGGTTTTTAAAAATTTTTTTTTTTTGGAAAATTACAGCTTAGGAAAGTCTTTTCAATTTTTGGTGAAAAAAGTTTTTAGAAAAAAAATATGAATCATGACTCCATTTTCCATCTCGTTAGAAGGGAAACCTTATTGACATCAGAATCTTTAGGGGGAATCAGGGTATAACCCATACTCTTGATTACTTTTTTGCATCGCAACGAACAAAGCTTACCCCGGGATTTTTTAGTACGGAGACCTTTGTAACCCTTCACGCATAAATAATAAGAAAGTTCAAAAACAACAAACCTTTTTATTCAATTTACTTTGGGGAACATCTTTTTAAAAAATAAGAAGTTAGTAAGAGCGCACCCGCCTCGGGGCGTAATAGCTAAGCGCTAATGTGTTAGACTACTGCTGGGAGAGGGATCGAGGTTTGAATCTCGGTCGGGGGGAAATGGGGGGGGGGGGGGGGGGGCCCAAAAGGTTTTTCCACTTCCCTCCATGCAAATTCGGGTTACTTCCCAAAATTACCTTCCCAATTCCAAACCATTACGTAATTAGTACTTAGGCGTATAACCCCAACGGTTAGTAAGACGTGGTGCTGAATAATAATTTAAAAAAAATCTGCACTCACAGTAAAGATTGAAAGGCAAGCTTGGCTAGGTTCGATCAGCGTTACAGAGCGCTGCGTTTGGGTAGAGCTGAATGTGGCCGGAAAGTGAACGACCCTTCCACAACCTAGTACCTAGTATAAGGAAAAGGACCCATCAAAGACCAAAAAACCTTAAAATTTTAAATTTCCAGGAGTTTTAATTGAAAGGAAGGGGGGGTTGGAGTCAAATTTTCAAAAAAAAATATATTTTTAATTACTTCTCTGTATTGAAAGAATTTAAATTTATAATTTTGGGACAGGAAATAATACAAATAACATTTTTTATAATAAAAAATAAAAATAAAATAATAATAAATAATAAAAAAAAATTATTTTATTTAATATTGCATTCTGAGAAATAGGGGATTTTATAAAAAAAGAAAAAAAATTTTTGAGAATTTTGGAAAAAAATAAAATTTTTACAGATAAAAAAGATAAATCAAATCCCAATAGAAAAAAAATTTAATATAAATTTTCAAAGTGGGTTGGGAAAGGGGGGCCCAAAAAATTTCAAAATTAAAGAAAATCATCTCAGTCATGTCGTTAAAAATTGAATTTTGGATTCCGTAAAAGCACCCCTCCCAAAAAATAATAAGTCTGAGATTTTAAAATGTAACTCCTGAAATCAAGGGGGGCGGGGGGGTTTTTTAAAAACCCTTTTTTCTATAGTTTAAAAAACGAAATTTGGCTGGCAGGTAGAAGAACAACATAGATAAAGAAAAATTTTTAAAAAAATGTGTTTAAATGGGATTAGAGAAATTATGAGGGGGGGGAAGGGGAAAATTTTTTAAAAACCCAAAAGAAACAATTATAACAGAACAAATTTTTTTGAAAGCGAGGTGCTTTACTGAGTGTTCTTTAAAAATTAATTTTTTTTGTTAGAAATTTTAAAACTATTTTTGGGGGGTTTCTTTTCAACAATTCTTTTTTAAGCGAGCAAAATTTTTATGCAAAGACTGCAATATTATAAATGATAAATATATATTTATAAAAAGATTTTACTTCTTTGGTAGTATTAAATTTGTGGTTAACAAAATACAAAGTTTTCGCCTATCTGTCTAAAAATTTATTTTTGGTTTTTTAAAACGGGTTTCTCAAACTGCGAGGGCGAAGGGATTTCAGATGAGGTGTAACCAATTTTCATTCTTTGACTTGCCTAAATTTGTTTTACAAAAAAATTTAAAAATCTTTTTGGCCTATAAGAAATAAAAAATTAAATCTACAAAACCTTAATTTTTATAAACTTTCTACAGATCTTATCAGAAAATAATTTAAATTTAAAATAAAAATGTTCATTTTTTTTTTTTTTAACGTAAACAAGTTATTTTTTTTAAGAATAAGATTTAAAATTAATTTTTGTTCTATAAGGCTCAAGATTGAGTTTGAAAAAAACCGGTTTTTTAAGTTTGCTAAAAATAAGATAATTTCCCCAACAAAATGTGAGCGAACCCGTGGGAAACCGAGTAAGTTAATTTTTATAAAAAAATGAAATTGTTAAAATTATTTGGCAAAATTAAAAACAAAAACTTAAAAGACTGATAAATTACTTTGGCATTAAAAAATTATATTAAAATTCAAATAAAACAAAATTATTAAAATGGGGAAACCCACTATGTGCAAATTTAATAAAAAAACGGTACGGGTAAAAAAAATTTTTTTTCTGGTGCAAAATGGACAAAATTATTATTTTTAGCACCCCGCCCTTACTACCCTTTGGGTTTTACCCCTTAGCAAATTTGTGGTAGGGGTTTGTAGATGAAATGAAGGACCTACTTTTTTTCGGGAATCCCCAACCACGGGGGGGCCTGGCACTCCCCACTTAACAAGAGGTTGTCAAAAATTGTACAAAACCGGCAATGAAAAAAATTAACATACAAAAATGGACTACGGTTAAGGGCGTGCTGCTTAACCTTGGAATAGTAAATTTAAAAAGACTTATATTTTTTGAAACGGTATTAATTTAACTAAAACTAACACCCGCCATCTTTAGATCTTAAAACTTAACGAAGTTCCAAGACAGCAAAACTATTTTAATAAATGGTCTAAAAAATTTCTTTAAAAAAAATCGTTTTGGGCCTAAAAGGCATTTGGCCTAAAAGGTTTTGGGGCCAAAATCATTTGGCCCAAAAAGGATTTTTCCTAAAAGGCATTTGGCCAAAGGCATTTTTGGCCCAAAAAAAGGATTTGGCCCCAAAGCATTGGCCTAAAGGCGTTTTGCCTACACTTTTGGCCAAAGGGGCCTTTTTGGGGCCCAAAAGAGGGGACCCCCCCAGTAACGAGCCCCGACAGACCGAAGCCGGATTTAAAATTTGTAAAAAAAATTATAATTTTTTAATTAATCTTCAAAAAAAGGTTTTCATACATGTTAAATTAAAAACTTTTTTGTATTTTGTTTAATACCTGGTAGTAGGGCGGTCGGCCTATCAAAAAAATGTGATTTTTCTATCCCGGGGGGTGGGTGGGGGGGTTGGGGAAACTTTGGGTTTTTTTGGTTTTTTTTTTTGCCAAACCTGTTAAAAAGTCCAGCACCCCCTTTTTATTTGTTCCCATTTTTTTCTTAATGTTTATACCTTTGAGTACATTTTTTTATGGGTCCCTGGGGGAAAAGTTTTGAAGGGATTTTTTTTTTTTATTGGGGGGATCGGCTTCTCAGACTCGGTCACGTCCCGCTCGGTGGAAAAACGCTCGCGGTCCACACCTTTTTTGGGGGGTGCCACTTTCCCCGCCCCTAATGAAAAAGTTTTACTTTTCCCCCTCCCCCCCTTCTTTAGCTCTTTTGCCCAAACCCCCCGGGTAGACACTTGAGAAAAAGGGAAATTTTTATGTCGAACCCCAAAACTCCCGGGTTTATTGCCTTTCCCCTGTTAAATATTTTTTTTATACAAAAATGGGGAATTTTCCTTGTAGTCAGTTTTTATGACTTATGGGAAAAAAATTTTTCGTACGCTCACCAGGGTATTTTCAAATCTGATCGGGGGAAAATTTTAATTTTTTCAACACAATTGGGAACGTTCCCCCCGTTTAAACATGTGAAAAACCTCTGTAAAAAAATGGAAGTGAACCCGCATTGGGTGGCCCCCCTTAGGCCCTCCGCCAGGGTCGAGTTTTGCAAAGCGTTTTCAAATGGGTTTTTACATGCAACTTTTGGTGCCTTTTTACGTGTAGGGGAGGGGGAGCCGCCAGGGTCAACAAAAGGGACCGGTTTGAAATATTTCCAACTGGTACTTGCGATCGTGCTTGCGGTCGCAAAAAATTTAGTTTCACGGTTCATTTTGGGGAAATTGTTGAAGACGTGTTTTCCCGCTTGTTAAGGTATATTTATTTAGCTTGTTATAGCGTTATTATTGACATTTTAAAAGTGTTGTTGGTAACATTCGAAATGAATGATAAAAGGGGGAAATAAAATTGTGGAAGAGGTGGAAAAGCTTGAAGTGCATTAATTATAAGCTTCCGGGTACCCGGGAAAAGACTCACGAAAAACTGGCAAGGGGGCAGCCGAAAAAAAATTACGGGTATTTTTGGGTATTTTTTTTTTATTATTTTTTTTAGGTAAAAAATTTTAAATTTAACAACATACACCACAAATATTTTTATAAATTTAAATTAATAATATTTTCCTTATTTTGTACAGTGTTTTTCCATTGCCAGGTACAAAGCCAGAAGAAAAAAATGTTTCCCAAAAAATTTTCCTTAAAGTCCCCGCCAAAGAACCGTCATGTATTAAAGTTGTCTTGTCTTTGATAGCAACCCCTCGCAATCTCTTATTTCTCCCGTGTGGGGGCCCTGAAACAACCCCCTCCGTTTACTAGTTTTGGGGGACGAAGGGCAACTTTTACAAATATTCCTTTCCCCCGCTTTTAAAAATGTATGGGCCCTTTTAAATCCCGCAAACTTTTCTGCTCCCTTCCAAGGCACATTCAATTTTTTCCCCTTCTGGCTCAATCTGTAATTGAAAACCTTTTTCATTTTGTTAAGGTTTTTTTTTTTGGCCTCATTAAATTGCGTGAAGGGAACCTTCATTTTCCCCAAAAGTAGAAGGAAATGGCGTTTTTTATCGTATCTAAGGGGAAGGAAAGGTATGTCAAAACCCCCCGGGGGCCATCCAAATTTTTTTCCTGGCGTTGAAATATTTCCACACTGTTTTTCCCAGCTAACCCGGTTCGATCATTGTGAAAAGTCCTTGCATCACAGCAGCAATTAGTACAGTAAATGGTTAATTTGAATTGAATTTTTTGAAACCAGTTTGGAAATTTCTCTATTGGGATGTGCCCCCCATCCACACCCCCAATGCTTTTTGGAAGGTTCCATATCATCTCAAAACGATCAAAAAATTTTTTTTCCCTTGATCTCCTGGGTTGGCATATTTTTTTATTCAATACCCCCGATTTTTTATATATCTTTAACAATAGTCCGAGGGGTCTCCCCCTTGCAAAATAAAAAAAATAAAACAAATGGCATCTTTCCCAAGTACCTGTAAAAAATTAAAAAAATCTAACAAGAATGAAAACATAAAAAAAGATTATTTTTTTTTTAGTTTAGTTTTTAACAAAATGTGTAACGTTTCGTTTCTTGATTTCAGGGGGGGGTGAAAAGAGAAATGGAAAATCTTCGTACTTTTTCCACAAAATGAAGCCTCCCCCAGGGACCCGGGGAAGAAAAAAAAAGGCATACTATTTGGCAATCCATGCAGTTTTGTGTGCCTTTAAAAAGGGTTTGGGGCTCCTCCCTCACCAAATTTGCCACAATACCCAAAGCTGAAAAGACAGAAGAAAAATTTGAAAATTTAGAAAGATTTGTGATAGAGGGCTCTCTTGAAAAATTCATCAACATGGTGCAACCCCCCAAACATCATCGCCCCCCCCCACCACCAAACCCCCCCTTATAAACACCACCCCTTCCCCCCCCACACCAGGGAACAGTACTGCCCAACCCCAAAACGATCTAAGAAAAACCTGAAAAATCAAAATAAATCGGCGGTTTGGGCCAGATAAATGTGTGGCTGATATTTAAACAAAAAAGCAAATAAAACAACTGCTAAGTAGAAGTATCTCTCACAAAATTGAAAGGAAAAGGCCTCAAAAAGTTTTTTTCTGCTTGAGCCTGAAATGAAGAATTTCTGATTCTAAAATTAAATTTTCAAACGCAAAATTTTTTGCGTTATTGATGAATACAACCCCATCACTGTCAAACCCTTATATTTATCACAATTGCTACCAAGTCGGATTCAAGAAACCTCGGCATTTCCATACCTCCGAACCCTTTACATACCACAGCAATTTCTCCGGGTTTTGAATCTTCAGGAACAAGCAGCCAACACACCTTTTTTTTCAGACTTTTAGGGGCTTCAACTCCCCCAAAATTAAAAAAGGAAAATTTTACTTCAACTAATTTTCCTTTTAAATAGAAAAAATGAGCTTTTTAATTTTTTCTGTAATTTTTATTTCTTTTTAATTAATTTTTTTATTCTGTTTTTTAAACCCAAAAAATAGTAATAAATAAAAATTTTCCCCAAAGTTATTAATATTCTTTTTTCTGCAGTCACCACTCTCTCATATTTTTGCCATCTTCTGTATGGAGGGAACCCCTTTACCAATTCCGGGAAGAATTTGGGGATTCTGAAAAAGCTATAAACTTGGGGTCTTTTTATTTAATTGTTCGCTGCAACGAACAGCCTGCACTTGATTTTCTCCTATTAAGGATGGGCCAAAATTTCCCTTGTACTGCTCTTGTAGTCTGCGGGGTTATAAAAGTCAACTAGTTCTTTTGAATACTATTGACAGTTGCCAAAAAATTGCTTCAAGAATTTTACTAAAAGTGTTTCAATCGGGAAACTCTATATAACTTGTTCTAAGAAACTGTCGATGTTCAGACTAGTCCGGGGGTGTCGGACGAAGAAATCAACGATTCAAACCGTTGCACAATAATTTATTGCAAACGGTTTTAAAAATCGGTTGCAAACAGTCGCCCTGGCGGGGGCCTAGACGGGTGCCCCTCCAATTTTTTTGAATTTTACCATGCCACCAAGACCACAAGAAATTTATGATAGATGGCCCTACTTTGCGGTGTGCCCATGGGCAGGTTAAAACCCCATGTGTGAATTAGTACTAAAATTCGTAAGGGGGAAGAAGAAATGAAATTTAAAAATTTTTTTTTCGCAAAATCACCGGCCTGGTTCTAACCCAAATCATGCCGGGGCGTTCCCCGATCCGGGTTTAACCCGATATCTTTCCGGGAAAAGTTTTAAATGAGTTGAAATTAAAAAGTTTTAAGCAACGGCTAAAAAAAGCACAAAAAATTTAGTTTTTGTTAACATTTAAGGGGAGATTAGGTGTGTTTGGGGGGGAGCAAAGGGGAAAAACCTTTGAACTTTTTGAAATGGCTTTTTCAATAGCCCCATTTTTTTTTTTACGGAGAACTCCCAAACCCCTTGTGGGATTGGCCCCCCACCTCCCTCCGAAACGGGTGAACTGACTTTTAAAAAAGGCGTGCCCAGGTGCAAAATAGTTCTTCCCATTTCCCCAAACCCAAAATTTTCCCGCCCAGTATTTATTAGGGGTGTGACGGGGGGATGTTCCGCATTTCGGGGCGTTTTTTAAAAACAACAAACACGACTCAGGGGGGGATAAGGGTCTTCACAGCTTTATTTTTTTAAACCGGGAGGGGAACCATCGATAAGTCAGGTGACAAGGGGCTTAAAAAAAATTTGGATTGACATATTTGCGTGGGGGTGGGGGTTAAAAAAAAACCCAAAGAAGAGTGTTATAAGCACTTTTTCCTTCCCACCCTACCCCTCGTTTATTAAAAACCTTTCAAATTTAAGAATTTTTGGCGAAAAAAGTAGGTGAAAAGTGCCCAAATATTTCGTTGGGGTAAAACGGAAACCCAAAAAGCACGCCAAAAACGTTGGTTCATGAGAGCCCAAAACACGTTTGCCTGTTAAGTCATTTGACCCGGCCTTAAAGTGTGGGAGAAAACCTTGTACAAGTGGTGAGATTAGTTTTTTAAAAAGGGGGGGAAAACTTTTTCCTTTAGGGGGAAAAAGTTATAATTATTTTAATTTTGAAAGGCTTTAGCGTTCATAGAAAAGATTCATTGTTCTCTAACCTTTTGTAAATGTCCTTTTTCTTTCACATTCTTTAAAGGGTAAATATAAAAATAATTTCACGCGGAATTGTAAGGACTTTCCCTTTAAATTTTTTAGAAGTTCTGAAGTCAAATTTTCTAGGAAAGTACTTCTAACTATATTTTAAAAAAGTGAATGAAAATGTGAGGGATTATCTGCGGCTAATTCATGTTGACCAAGCAAAAACCCAAAGAAAAAGAAAAAAAAAATGGAAATTTTTTGTATTATTAAATATGCGGTCCACACTTGCTTCCACGCCAAAATAAAAATTTTAAAATTTGGTTTCTTTTATTTTCCTGAAAAAGTATATTAAATCATGTCAAAATTAAAATTTCATCAAACCCCCCCCCTCTAAAGCGGGGTAATACAAATAAAATTTGTACAAAAAAAGTCCTTTAAGGGCGTCTACCTCTGACTTGGCGTTAAGTAAACCCCGGGTAAATGTTTTTCTTTAAAAAATATAACTGAAACAGTTTTCGCATGACGTATGTCGTGCTTTTATTTTTTGGGACAAAATAACCTTGTCAGGACTGCGTATTTTTGGGGGAGGGGAAATTAAAAAGATCTGCATTTGTGTGAAGGGGGATTGGGAAACCCCAAGCGATATTCTAACCTTGATTCAATCCTCCCTTCCCCCCCTGAAGAGCCTGAAAGTAAGTTTTTCGTGTAATACAATTGTATCTAAAACATTGCATCAAACTTTTGTAGGTACCCCCTTGGGTGAAATTAAAAATTCACATCAGAAACTGGGCCATTTAATATTAAGAGGGGATTCACCCTAAACAAAGACTCAAAAAACGACTTTTGGTGAAAATTTGAAAACTTATTAAGTATTACCCTGAATCTTTGTAATCTTTTAAAAACCCTTTATTATTTAAAAAACAATTGTGTTGCTTTCCCACCCCCTCATGAAAAAAGGGGGGGGGGGGGTTTAACACTTTTTTTGCAATAAAATAGTCTGAGAATTTTTATAATTTTGATTAAAATTACAAACGGATTTAAAAAATTAAAAAAAAAGGTCCTTTTGGGGAAACGGGCTGCTTTCCCCCCCTTTTTGAATAATCACACAAGTTTGGCTCAGAGACAAGTGTAAATGCCCCGGGCCCGGTAGGCAACCAAATCCCCGTGTTATTCGCAGCAGTTTTAAACCATTTTTCTGCAGTGTGACATTATCAGTACATTTTTTAAAAAAAGGGGGGTTTGTGTGTTAGTGGAGAAACTCGGATACTTTTCCTTCTTCATAAGCCTTTATGTGTTCTATTTTTACATTAGTTGTTATGCTTAACAACACACTTGGGTGAGATTTTAAAAATTACACCACTGGATATTGAAACCAAATTAAAAAAACTAACCGCAGTTCTTGCTTTTTTAATTTCCCCCTTTAAAAGAATTCATAGCAAGTGTTCAAAAAAAGGGGCCCTAACGCTTTGCAATAATTGATGGGGTTCAATACGGGGTTTTTTTTTAAAAACACGCGGTGTTTTTTAATTTCAAAGCAGCACCACCGTAACAGGTTTTTCCCGGTTAATGGCTTCTCTTAACCAAAATTTTTAAAAAACCCCCCAAAAGAAGTCTAAGGGGTTAAGGTAAGGAGAGCGTGGTGGCTACGCAACGCTGTAGGGCTGCCTACCTGGCAGGATTTAACTTTTTTTTGAAATAAAAGATGATTATCTTTAAGGGGTAGACAGTTTCCCAAACACACTTTTTTTTTAAATTTTTTTCTTCGGGTTTTTTTTAAACCCAACAAAATAGAAAATTTTACTTTTAAATATTTTTTGCAAAAAAAAAGGTAAAAAAACCCCCCCCTTTTTCATGAGGGGCGGAAAACAGTAACGTGTCCCGTGGGAGACTAACCCCACAAACTACAATTTTAAAACCCCCCCTATTCCGGAGGGGTGGATTTCCTACAACGACAATGATCGCGCCACACAACAACCATCAACAAACATAAAATCTGTGTGAGAAAGGACGTTAACGCGCTCTGTGCTTTTGTGAACTGATACATCTACAAAAGCGCCGCGAAAAAAGATGTTTAAAAAGAAAGACTTCTTCCCCCCCCGGGGGCCCCCGAATGACCCCGCCCCCCCTGATTGGTGCCCTTTTCCAAACCCAGCGCTTTGCTCACGCGTTTGGGCAGATAAGACTTCAAAATTTGGGTTTTATAGTGCCCGATTATGAGTAATTCTTCCTTCCCTTGTTTCCCCCATGAAAAAGATCTTATAACTTATGTTTTGCTAAGGAAGCACTTTTGGTCCCTGATAGACGTTAGGTCACAGGGGCGATTGTACCCTGGGGACAATAAAACGAAGTCTCCTAAGATGGCGGAAATTAATCTTGACCGTTATTATAATTCGGGTTTGGGGGTTTGAATCTTGTGCAGATATGCCGCTTATTAAAATTTTATTAGGGTTTAATTTGGGTTTTGAGTATGCCGGTTTTTTAAAAAATTTTCAGGTTAGGGTTGTAATTTGGGCAGTATGCCAATTATTAAATTCGGTTTTGGGTTGAAACTTGGGGCAAACCATTTAGTAAAATATTGGGGTTGGGTTGTAATCTTGGTGAGAAATGCCATTTTTTTATAATTTCGTTAGGGTTGTAATTTGGGGCGATATCCATATAGATAATATTCTTTTTGGGTTAATTTGGGCAGATATCCCATTTTATTATAAAAATCGGTTGGGTTTAATCTTGGTGTGAGTCCCCAACTTATTGAATATTCAATTTTAGGGTTTTTTCTTGTGAAAGGGCCCCCGGGGAAACTATTTGTTAGATCCATTATTATTTTTTGATTGTTTATATGGAAAAACAGTTACGATCAGTCAATGGCTGTAATTCCGGTTTTGTTATTAAATCTTGCGGGTTTTTATAAATTTTGGGTTGGTATTTAAGGGATCTCTCAAAAAAATTAATGTTCCTTTTTTTTGCTCCATCTTAGGACATTTTTGAAAATTAGTTTTTTATAAAGGGGAAGTGTAAATTTCAACATCTTTTACCCCTATTTTTTCTTTCATGGGGTTTAAAAAGAGGGTATAAATAAATCTATAAAAAAAAACCTTAAAAATTTTAAAAGGGTTTTAGGCGTTAGCGAGCTATGTTGTAAACGGGTTTTGGAAATATACAACATTGAATCTTTTGCGATAGCTGCGTGAGGTTAAATTTACCCCTGTTGACATTGTAAAAAAGAGGGGTGTGCGTTTACATTCCCGTTTAGCCTGGTCTTAACATTGTTTTTTTTGAATGGGAATGATGATCCCCTATTTATTAGAGTATGTTAAAAAATGGTTCCATGTAAATTACCAAAATTAATTAAAAATTTCCGTTGGCAATGTTTGTTACCTGCCTCGTTCTTTTTTTTAACATAATTTTATTTCGAATTTTCCCGGGCATAGTTTTGGGACTTCTCGGTGAGACGGGAAAATTGGGTTTAGGGATATCCAAAAAAAACCCCCCTTTTGGGTTTTTCCCCAATTTTTAAAAATGGCGACGGGGGGTTTGGGGTGCTTTTAGGGATTTGAGGTTCTGCTAACAGACGTCCCACTACCCGGACGTTTTAAAAGCACTTTAGTTTTTTAAAAATTTCAGGTTTCAATAAGTAGTATAAAAATTGTTGTAAAAACCTTTAAACATTTTATAAAATTTCACATGTAGTCATTTTTTGCCCAAAGCTTAGGGGGAATACCCCCTTAAATTCAAAATAGACCCTAGTTGCTGATTTATTTTAAAATTTTTTTCCCCAAGGAATACCTGCCAAATTTGATGCAATGTTTTAGATACACATTGTATATAAAAAAACCGTTTTTTATCCCTTTGCTTATACGCTAAAAAACAAATACGCTATTGGGTTAGGAAATTTGGGGAAGGGTTTTAATTTTAGGAAGTGAAACCACATTTGGGGGGGGGGGGGAAAAACCTTTAGGAAAAAACCCCTCCCAATTTACCCGACCAAGATTAGCTAACTACCCCACCGAGATGGTCTTATCACTAATTTAATAAGGATTTCCCTTTCCCGTACTTTATTTTTTTAAATGCACCCCATTTGCGCTGAGGGAAGGGAAAATTCCTGGGGGAACCCCCCCCCATACATCCAGGTATTTTACCCCCCCCACCTCAGCAGGTATTTTTTAAACCCCCCCCCCGCCCTTTTCCAAAAGAAAACCCCAATAGAAAAAAACGACATTTGACTGTGGCCCATTGCGCAGGTGTAATACTGGCTATAAGAACCTTAAAAAAGAATCCACCACTAGTGCATTTCGTGGAGTGAAAATGGAAATTATAGAAGATAGTAACATTAAAAAGGGCTAGTTTGTAGCGTGGGAAAAAAAAATGAGAAAGTACCCGCATCGGCATAGATAAAAAGGGAAAATTTTTTAAAATTATACCCGTCCGGGGACAACCCCGTGGGAGGTTTTGGGATAAAACCCCTTTCAGTACTCGCACACGACAGGGGAATACTCCGACCCCCCCGCCCCATTTATTTACAACCCATGGGCCCCTTATGCTCTTATTCCTTTATGATTTGTCCCTTAATCAGTTTGGTTGTATATTAAAAAATTATTTTAAAAGGATTAAATTTCCCTTAATGAAACATGTTTTAAAGTTTTTTTTTTAATAGCGAAAAAAAAAAAGTACGCTATAAAATTTTTTATTAAACCGGTTTTTTAAATTTTATTGTACCGAACCAAAATTTAACACAAAAGCGTAGCTGTAAAACTGATTTGAGCAACCAGTAGTGGGGGGCCCATCAGAAAGTCATTTATACAAAAAAACTGCCTATATTCGAGCTTTTTTAATCAAAAACGGTCTATATTTGGGGGGCCCCACAAAACATCTTTATACATAAACGCCATTGTCAGGTGTTTATATGAAAACGGTCTATATTTGGGGGTCGTTTCGTAACATCATTTATACATAAAACTGCTATATGTCAGAGCTTTTATATAAAAAACGGTTATTTTGGTGTAGGTTTTTTTTTTTTTAGCTGGCAAAAACGCCAAAAATTTGGTTTTTAATTTAAATTAATTGGGGGAAAAGGGCGTTGGAGTTTATTTTTGGGTTTGGGATAGAGGTTTTTTTTTTCATCAATTAGGGCGCTGTAGTTTATTTGCTGAAGCATAGAGCCACTCCACCTTTCTCCCCCGGTGCCCGAAGTAAATGACACAAGCTTCTCTGGCGGGGGTTTGCTGCCTTCTGATGCCCAACCAGCCTTTCCTTTTCCCTCCCCACCCCCTTTTCCCCTCAGACCCGGGTTGTTCATCCTGGTTTTCCCCCCCCCCCGGTCATTATTTTCTGGGGGGACGACCGAAATAACCTCCATTCACCTTGAGGAGCAGTGTTTCTCAAAATAGACACCTGTAAGGCAGCCTGAAAATTCCCGTTAAACGGCAGATTCGCTTTTACACCCTAAAAGTGGAGGGCCCCAACAGCTTCCACACACACCCAAACTTTTGGATGGGAGGGAGACCCCCACCCAAAATTGTAGATATTAAAATAAAACCATAGTTTTAAATCGTGTGCTGCACCCACTTTAAAGTAAAACACCCATTTTATTCTGACCCCCAATTAAAATTTTAAAATGCTCGCATTATCTTAATTTTTAATTTTCGCAACTATACCCCTAAAAAAAGTTAAGCCCAACATCAATGCACCAACATTTCGAAGTACCTTTAGATGCCTGAGGGGGGGTAGATTTAGCGACGCCCCTTTGCCGGGGAATTTACTGTTTTAAGCTAAGTTTGTTTTTAAGTCGTTGCTGAAGATCTGCGTGTCAAAATTTGGGTTCGAACCAAGACCCTCAAATTTCTGGCGCCTTACAACGGCCGATTAGTTATTACCCCTTAATAGGCATAACACCGCACAATTCGCTCAATGTTAATAAATTTTCTCGCCCCTGAAGAGCGGGCTAAGTACAATAAATTAAAGGGTAAACCTCGTAATGTATCTGTATAAGATATGAAAACGGGGATTTTTGCTTTCATTGCACGTAACAAAAGAGACCACTGGTTTTGGCGTACATAGCAAAAGAATACTATTAAAAATGGGGGGAAGTCGGGGTTTAAGCGGTTTTTTTGCATATAATTTTTAGCACCGGATTCAAACATGAAAGGGGCCGCTGTCCCAAGTGATAAGGGGAGGTTCGATCCAGGAAAAACTACTCTCATTTATACAGCACTTCGCAATATGAGCACATGGACTAAACATCATACTCACCTGTTTGTTTTGTTAGGGTGGAGAGGGCAGGACTTTAAACCGGTTGGGTGCACCGGTTTTTTTTTTTCTTTACACTAATGTTTTATTTTTAATATTTTTTTTTTCTGACTTTCTAGGTCTTGCAGGGTGGGCACGACCGCTTCAAAAGCACCCAACATTTGCGAAAATGAAAAAAAGCCCAGGGTACCCGCGTTTGTATTCATTCGATTCGGAATGTTCTAAAAGTTATATAAACACCGTGATTTTTTTTCCTAGATATTTTACTTATAAACTTATTAAAAGTTATTATTTATGTTATCAAAATATATAAGCCCTGATTTTTTTCCCTAGGTTTTAAAATAGGAACTTTTGAAAAGGTTTAACATTTTTTTTAATTTTTTAATTTTTTTAATTAATATTTTTAATCCCGTACAGGGTTTGTCGTGCTTGCTTACGGCCATAATGGCACGAAACCCAGTTTAGTTAATGTAAGGTTTCTGGGAGATTTACAAATAATAAAAAAGTAAATGAAGGTTTTCTTTTTTTAAATGCTGAGTATTTACATACCCAAGCCAAGTATATTTTAAACATCAAACCCCGTATTCTTTTTAACGTCAAGCCCGGGTGATCGAAACAAATAATTCTGGGGTAGAAAGCAAATAAAATTTCTGCCTAATACTCACTATTTAACAATTTTTCATGCGTCTCAAGTCATGTGATATACAGCATATATTTTAAAAAGGCAGAATCCCCTATTAAACGTAAGTACTACATCGGCAAAGACCTAAATAATTTTGCGCTTGAAATTTAATTGTTGATTGTCAATAAAAAAAACTAGTAAGAATATGTTGTTAATTTTTAAAGGAAAGGGTGACAGTTCACACACGGTTTTTAATATTTTGGGATAGTGACCCGCATTTGCGGGAGCGAATTTGAAATAGCCTAGAATTTTCAACCCTTTGACGATGGAAATTTTTTTTTGGAACCCCTAACTCCGCTACCGGCACGGTTTCGATTTCATGCTCTCCCCCCCGCTGCCGACAATACCTAAAAAATTTGCGCTTATAAGGAAAGTGACAAGTTCACACACGTAAATCTAAGCCACACGGCCGGGACACAAAAATAAAACCCCGGGACCCCTGGCTTAGTACCCATTGCTCGCCCACTGAGCTATCCAATTCTTTTCCGTGCCCCGGGGGTTTTTCTTCACTCATATTTAAGGCGGGAACAGACACGAGCGGGCACCTCCGCCCCTTTCGCTGGTCGATGCCGATACCGAAATAACGGGATTTAAAAAGGGGATTATGGCAGGTCGGGTTTGCGCAGCGCAAGACACATTAGAGTATTATCATTACAGACGGCAGGCTTTTTTAAAAGGGGGTTAAAAGAACCCGCTCTTTACTTTTGGTATTTCAATTTGTGATTGACGCCCCGCCGAACATCAAAAATTGATTTCGATCCGAAAATTTTCCCAATTTGGGTAATTTTTTTTTTTGTATATTTTAATGGTGTTTTTTTGTTACTAATACGCTGGGGGTACAAGGTGTTCTTTTTTTTTTTGTTATGAAGAGCCCCCCCGATGATTGGAGGGATCTACCCCGGGAACCCCCAAAAAGCCGGGACCACTGCTACGTTCGTGAAAACGGAAAAAATTGAAACGCTGATGGAAAACGCGTCGATGGTAAGTAACAACTAAAAACAAAATTGGAGTATTTTTGGGTTTTTTTTTTTTTTTCCCCTGTAAATGCTAATTAATTTGTTTTTATTTAATTTCAGACTACGGGGATCCGTGGGTTTTAGACAAGGGGCTTGGGGGGTGCATCCCGTCGTTTGAGACATCGACCCCCCGGAGGCCCCCACCCCCGGGTGCCCCTCGCCACGGGAAATGCGCCCCCGAAAATTTGGGCATTTTTGGGACCCCCTTTGACCACCTATGTAAGTCCTTTACATTACCATAGGCAGTGTAGATTTTTCTCTCCCCTCGCACAAATCCTGTTATACACCCCTCGAGTCGAAAACAATTTCTGCAGTGAGCTTGTACTACATCCCTTTAGTGTATAAAAGAATCGGGGTTTCAGTTTTAGGCAAGGAAAAATAAAATTTTCTACTTAAAAGTTTTATTTTTTAAAAAAAACCTACCTTATGATTTATACGACCAGTGGGGGGGGAGTCCTTGTTCAATTCCTCTTGGGAAAGCGAAAAAAACTGGTTAGTCACTATTTTGTTCAATAAAGGGCCCGGGTTCAAAGACAAAAAATTAAAATTGCGTTTTACAAAGTGATCGAGTATCATTTTAGTGTCTCCTGGTCACGGGTTCATTTCCCGTACAAAGTCAGAAAAATTTTAAAAAACACTTTTGACAGTCACGTTTCACTCGCATAAACATAAGTCCACACTTTTAATTTTTTAAAGTGTAAAGTAACCAAATTTAAAAACTATATTTTGCAGTGCCACGGGTTCGAATCCAAAAAGGGGATGAAAATGAATTTTTTTCTTCTGTACTAAATTTGTGTTGGGTGACACTTTGGGCTACTTTTTTTTAATTCCTCAAATGTTTTCGTGTTCTTATTTTGTTACACTTCAGGGTAATATAGAAAAAGAATTTTTTTTTAAGGGCTGTACATTTCCCCTTTTCAATTTATTACGTCTTTTGTTACCCCCAAAAAATCTTAAAAGTTGTGCTTATTTTTTAAATAAAGTAATGCATGTTAAGGGTACAGCTCCCCTAGATACATATTTCAAATATAGGGGGCAGCTATACTTAATAACCAAAAAAAGTTTTTTTAAAAGGGGTTTAACAAAATTTTTTTCCCCCCATTTAAAGAAAGTGTTAAAACTCAAAATTTTACTACCCCTTTTAAGGGTCCAATTTCGTTTTGTTAAGGCGGCGGCTGTCTATCCATCATATGCGGGGTTAGAAACAACATCTAGTAACATACTATCAATTCATTACGCGAGATAATCTCAGGGGGTTTTTTTTTTCTTAAAATTGAAATTGTAGTTAAAACAATTAAAACGAAAAATATCTTAAGACGAAACTCCCCTGCAAAAAGATATAATAAAAAATAATAAAAAAAAAGTATTAAAGAGATGAGTTTGAGCTTCAAATCTTACAAGGTAAACGAGACAATTTTTTTTCCTCCCCTCCGCCGCAAGTGCTGAGCACTTCTGTAAATGTCGGGTTTCGCCCCAAAGCAATTTAAAAAAATTTAACATGCTATAAAATAAAAAAATAAAAAAGTATTAAAGAATGAGTTTGAGCTTCAAAAAACTTAGCAAGGGAAATAGAGCAATTTTTTTCACTCTCCCCCCGCCCCAAATCTGACGCATTCTGTAAATGGCGGTTACGTCTAAAGCTTTAAAAAATTTAACATGCATTTAATAATAATAAACAAAAAAATTTTAAAAAGATAGTTTAGCTTCAAAACTTAGCAAGGTAAACTAAGACAATTTTTTTACACTCTCCCTCCGCCCAAATGCTGACGCACTTCTGTAAATGTCGGTTACGTCTAAACAATTGAAAAAAATTGAAATGCTATAATAATAATAATACAAAAAGTATTAAAAGGTTTGAGTTTTGGGTTCGAACTTACCAAGGTAAACTAGAGAAAATTTTCACTCTCCCCCCCCGCAAACGCTGACTCACTTCTTAAATCCCTGTTATTTAAAAGAAATTTGAAAAATTCAAACTATTATAATTTTAAAAAAAAAAAATATGCCCCGTTTAACAAGGTTCTTACATTTTTTATAGTTGAATTGGGGGCCGGAAAGGGCGGGATGCCCCAAAAGAGCCCCATCCCGCGGGGGGAAACCCCTCCAGCCCTATGTACCCATCGCCCCAGTCCAGGAGAAGGGTTTTCGAGCCCCTGTGCCCCTCAAGCGGAAATTTTTCCACTCCGGCCCTACAGCAGGGGACGGAGTTCGACCCCCGGCGGCCGGCGAGGGAAGGGGGCCCGGGGAACTGGCGATAGCGGGACCGTCGTTTGCCCCTCAAAACGGAATTAGTGGCCGGGAATCGGTATGGGGAATTGAAAAAAGGCGCCCCTTTTGCTCACGAAAGAGGATTTAAACAATTGGGGCGTTTCTTTTAACTGGTAAGAAATTCCCGTACATCGGGGTGCCCACAAGCGACGTGACGCAATAAGCTGGCTTGAAGAACAATACTATTTGCTCCATCGGTTGCAGGACCATGGCGTTAGCGCCGATGCCCCACGTGGGCTTACTTTTGAGTAGAAATTTGACTCAACGTTAAGCCCTGTGTATGTCTCATTTAGACGAGCAGACCAGCTAACGCTAGAGCAGTGCTTGATAACGTAAGTCGCGTGCTGCAGAGTAATAGTTTGTTTTTGAGTACTGAACCATTGTACGTTTAAACTCTCCCACTTTAAGGAGCCTCAGGGAGGGGTAACCATAATGTGATAAACTCCTCCCGCTAGCACATATAGCCTAAAAACCAAAGGATCATTACGTTTCCCAAAAGGGCGACAGTATTTGTCTTGCCGTGCATTGGTTGTCGCCAAAGCTATATGTGCCCAATAAAAGAGAACCAGGATGCATGGACGTAACACCTTTAAACAAATCAAAATGGGTCGACCTATTCAAAAACCAAAGCAGAGGAACTATGCCGTGATGCCCGTGTGAATCTTTTGAAGGGTGTGGAATAAACCCAACTGAAACAATTTCAAGCATACTTTCCGAATACAAAATCACAGTGTTTTAGGGAACGTCGGGGGAGACCAGGTCCTATATAGAGGGCCTACCCCCCGAACATTCCTTTAAGGGGCACCTTGATTTGTATTTTTCACGACGATAAAAAAAAACCATTTTGGACGTCATAACAACCCTTGACAAACCGCATTTAATGCTCGTACTTTTGCCCCCGAGTGTCGTGTACCGTTCACAAACAAAGAACAAACACAATGTGAATCCGCGTGCAAAAAGTGCCACGCTAAAGCGGTTTTTAGCGGAGGCCGATTTTGTGCTTTGTGAAAACTGTGGGTCGTTGGTTCACAAAAAACCCGACAGTTTTTATAACCATAAACGTCCCGGGTTTTTCAGCGGTCACAGATCGGTCTGTGATGTCAAAAAGGTTTGCGAGGTATGGGGCAATTTTTCAGTTGGAAAAATCAAACTATTCACATAGGTTTATGAGACTTTTTGTTAAGTATGCGAAACCCATCGTCCTTTTGGTCATTTTCTGTTATATGAAACAGGCCCCGTCAAAGCCCCTCACTGGAAAAGAGTAGTTTCATGTTTGTTTCTAATGACTTTGAATGCAGACAAGAAACGCTTCTTCAAGGTGCGGCAGCACGTACTTACACGAACCAAACCTATGTGTCGTGCAAACGTGTTGTAAGGCCTTTTGTTCATATAGATGCAAATGATCACCATGCACCCCTGTGGGGGCGATAGGACCCCCCGCATATTCAAGGTGATACCACAATGGCCCAATTTTTTCCCAAATTTTTTTGTTCAAATTAAAGCTTCAAAAATTAAGGATATCACCCTCCTTGGCATAACGCAAAATCCTATGATTTGGAAATTTTATTTTTAAAATATATGATGGAGGTTAAAAAAATGGGCTCCAGAACTTATAATGAACGGTGGGGAAAATCATGTCCATGCGTTACGGCCCGCTTTCCCCTTTATTGACTCACTGAACTTTCTCCCGATGTCGCTGTCCAAATTGCCCAAAACTTTCGGCTTTGGACGAGTCTTTGGCCAAGGGACATTTCCCCCTTTTTTCAATAAAAAAGAAAAACGCGGGGGATAGAGGTCCCTTGCCGCCAAAGGAGGACTACGGCATCGGCGAGATGTCAGTTGAGGGAAAGGAAACACTTTGAGAAGTGGTATGACGCGTTGGTCAAAGATAACTATTCTTTGATTTTAAACGCGAGTTGGAATGTATTGTGTGAAAGATGTAGAGATCCTAAAGGAAGGCCTGCCTTAAGTTTAGAGAGATGCTCATGGGAGAAAGCAAAGGTGGATCCTTTCAGAGAGGCGTGTACGATAGCTGGAGGCGGCCATGGTTTTTGTTTACCGCCGAAGTCATCTTAAGGAGAAATAAACGGTATTATCCCTAACGGTGGCTATCGGTGCGCAAGACCAACAGTCGCACGGTCGCTGTAACAATGGCTCTGCTGGGGGGGCCATCAACGCGGTGTCTCTATTCTTCATGCGGGGAAAAGGCCGTGAGGAATAATGTGTTAGGGCGAACGTGTAGACGGTGTTGTTAAAGCTGGAGATACCACCCCATCTTCCATTTTTTGGGGGTGTTATTTGGCCGGGGGCCCTCTCTGTTTCCCGCAGGACCACCCCCCTCAAAAAAAGCCCCCACAGACCATGGAGACGCGTTATGAAGCGACCCTGGCTTGTTTGGAAAAGTTTAAAATGCCGGCTACACGGTCGTAGAGATGGGGAGTGCATGTTTAATGCGATGAAACGCACAGACAAGGACTTTGCAGCAATTTGTACTCCAGCACGAAGGTGTATACCAAGGAACCTCTCAGTCCCAGGGATGCATTCTTTGGCGGGCGTACAAATTGTGTAAAGCTCTTCCACGAAACAGACCTTTCTTGTGGGGAGAAGATCAAGTACTTGGAAAGTGTGTTCATTGTATCCATACGTTTGCAAGTACAAAAAAATACCCAGTCGGCCACCCCCAAAATTCACTTGGAACCAAATTGTCCGTCTATAGACAAGTAGAAGGCATAGCCAAAGTTACAGTGACGCCTCCGCGAGATTTAATTCCTGCCCTATTGCCTACCGGGAAATGCACACAAGCTAATGTTCATCTTGTGCAGGAAATGCGGGGAGGAGAAAAACCAAGGCGCGTTGTCAGCACAACGACAAAAAAGATCGCTGGTTGACGGGCGTCTGGGTGATTGACGAGATCCCGGAAAGCCGTTGAGAAAGGCTACACCGTTGAAGCAGTGCACGAAGTGTGGGAGTACAATGTAATCTGTTTATGACCGTCAGACGCGTTCTGGCGGCTGTTTCACGGGTACATTGATACTTTTTTGAAAATTAAACAAGAACCCAAAAGCGGATGGCCAAAGGGTGGTGTACCTCACAAGAGGAAAAGTTGCTTACATTCAAAATTAAGAAGAAAGAGAAGGGGTAAAACTCGATTTCGGCTCTGTTTGTAAAAACCCTGTCTCCGAAACCCTCTGGCTAAACTTTTTTTAAATTCACTATGGGGAAAGTTTGGGCAAAGACCCGATTTACCAAAAACTAGCCTTGTCAACGACTATCAGGGCGTCCACAAGTACCTGAACGGATCCGTACATCACCGTGGACAGCGTGTATTGATGTAAATGATTAGGTTATGTTCCTCAATTTACAAGGATGCGCGTGACGCGTTGGCGCCCTAACCCTAACACGAGTGTGGCGGTGGCGTTTCACACACGACTGCTATGGCTAGGTTCACTTATACAGCATCCTTGAACAATTGGGGGACCGCGTTTTATATCATGATACAGATAGCGTTCTATTCACTGAACGCCCCCGGCGATTGGAGTCCACCGACCGGAGACTTTTTAGGTGACCTCACTGATGAACATCAGGATTACGGTCCGGAAAGCTACATTAGCCCTTTGTATCTGGGGGTCCCCAAAAAATTTCGCTTACCGAGTTTGCGTTTTGGGGGTGATCCTGCCAAAACAAAAACGGTGTGCAAGGTTCGCGGGATCACCATAAACTATGCAACCGAACGATGTTTTTTTAAGTTTTGAAAGCGATGGTCACCGCAGGGGCCGGAAAGTACATAAAACCGCACAAAATTGGAAAAAAAAGGGCGCAGTATGGGACCTTTTTGCAGGGTAAATCTCCGGCCCGTTTACCAAACCAGGGTAACAGATGATTTTTTAAAACGTTGCCGTTTGGGGATCGAATCCCCTTTTAAAGCCTCGCCACGAATAAAAGTGATCATTTTAGCGGGTGAAAAATCTCTTTTTTTTTTTTTCACTCTAGACAGTTCCACGAATAAAACCCTTTTTCAAAGATTTGAGATTTTTTTTATATTTTTTTCTGCTTTAAAACAACATATTTTTTTTTTATTTTTTTATGCACCCGGGTTTTCTTTTTTTATATTTTTTTTTTTTGCCGTACAGTCCCCTGCCTACCCGATTTTTTTTTAGTCAATTAGTTTTTGTATTTTTTTAATTTAGCCAAATTTTTTATATATATATTTTTTTTAAATCTAATACATTGTTTGTATTTTATTTTTTTTCTGATAAAACGATTGATATATTTTTTATTTTAAATTAATACTTGTTTTTTTATATTTTTTTTTTAGTCAAAAAGGTAACTGATTGTATTAAAATTTTATTTTTAAAACTATTACATTATATTTATTTTCTTTTATACCGAGGGCCCCTATTTTTCCCCCCATAGAATATTCACAGTATCTTTTCATGTGTTTAAACAAAACCAGCTAGTTTAACAAAAAATTTATATTGTAAATATTTACAGTAACTTTACACGGTGTATACTTTTTTCCGTTAAATAAATATTTAAAAAAAATTTTGTAGTGTTTTTAACGTCACACCCGCACCTCCCTCCTATCCTATAAAAACAAGCTCATATGCTTATAAGCTCACTCAAACATTATGGACAAGTTAAACATCCATTTTCGGCCTCATAAACGGCCCGTCCGGGTGGGAAAGTCACATTTTGTAGCAGACTTTTTTCCCTCACTTGGGGAAAAATGTGTGACTTAATTTGATAAAATCACATGGGATTATGCTTTTTGGCAACGGGGTTCGAACAAGACGGACAGTCCCCATCATACTGTAAGGGTTTTCCGGAAATGGATGACGTCTGTAATGACCTCCAAAAGCTGTTTATCCTGGACGCCTGATGCGTGAAGCCAACGAAGTGTCGTCGATTTTTTCCCAAAGGGCACCATCAAAATATTGCGTCATGTCCCTTACACAAATTATATTCCATCAGGGAAGGGCCAAAGAAAATTTCCTTAAACGCACATTATAGGCTTTTTAAACCCAAAGGGGATAAAGCTCAGATTCAACATTTTGCACGACATTTGCCTAAACCCCCGTGTTTTACAAGAGGCTTCCCCGATGCTACAAGTCGCCTCACGGCTAATATTGCTAGATTTCAAAAAGGGAAAACCCAGAATGGTTGATAAAACCCCCAAATGTCGGCTGCTGCGTGTATTCCCGCGAAAAAGCATAAAAAACCGACACTTCCCGTTTAAACAGATCATTTCAAAACCCATGAGCCCAAAAGTGCTGAAGCGGGCACCTCTGCTACGTGCGATTATCGCTTGAACCCGCAGCAACGAGTCGCCTTGAAAAACACCGACAAGAAACGTTTGACTCTTTTTGCGATGGCCTACAACATTTTAAAAAAGGCCGGGTCCGCGAAAAATGCGCAAAACAAAGTTACGTGCTCACAAGCAGTGTTCGCAAGCTGGTAAAACGAGGAGAGTGCGGGGGAAGAAGAGAGACTACTCCAGAAGGGGGAGCTTTTCTTCCCCTTACTTTTAGCCCCTTTAATCAGGGGGGTCCTCGGTTCCTTATCAACAAGTAAATAATGGAACACACAAAAAGATGATATTGGTGCCCCGGAAACATACCCCGTTACGAGAAAACCCACCAAACAAACGGCTTGCAACAAATCAGGGTCCCGATTTGGACAAGGAAATGGAAAAAACCTCGTTTAAAAACTTGACGACAATTCAAAAGGGACTTTATAACCAACAATGCTACAGCGATATCTAACTTTAGTCAACACCCCCGCCATCTGAAACCTCCCCACTACCACCCCTAAAGTGTTGTATTTCCCCATCCCAACTGTACTTAATACGTACCGCACGGGCCGAAAAAAAGCTGAATTTTTACTAGAACATAAAAAGGCCCGAGGTGGCATCTCTTGGACTCAAAGGGGAGAAGGAGTATTCAAGATACGCCCTTCGGGATCCAATATTGTGGATTTAGTCAACGATCTTCAGAGCAAGAAAACACAGCGAACCCCAGGGTGGCGAGAGTTTCCACGGCGCTGCAAAATTAAAAGTTCCAAAAGAATTATTGTGAACCCAACGTTTTTCGCCCATTAAGATTCGACGCCCGTTTCCAAAACCATTACACCGCGCAACGCCCAAAAAGAAGAAAAGAAGAGAGTGGAAAAGAAAAGGGGTGCCATTCAGAGTTAATGGAAGTCTAGCCGACTCTACTACGACCTTCCATCCTGCAGGGGCAGGGGGGCGCCCCTATAAAGGCCCAAAAAAGATCCGAAAAAAATACGAGAAGGCTTCGGCGCAGGGGCTTATACCTTACACAAACTGTGCAAAAAAATTTCCAGAAACAACACTGGTGTCAAAAAAATTGACATCTCTGGCAAGCCATCTCAACGATTGAAAAGTCTCAGAAATACAACGACGGTGCAGTGACTTGCCACCGTCATCGACGTGTTTAGTAAGATGCCGGGCGAGGACGCTTCCATCCAAGACGGGGAGGGCGTAGAGAGCCTTTCGGGACATTTTTAAAAAAAAGCGGCGTAAACCCTTTTGTTACAACGGACAAGGGGAAGAGTTCACGGGCCCGGGTAGTCCCGGAAAATTTCCCAAGCAAGAAGGCGTGCATTATACCCACTCATAATCCAACGTGAAGGCAAGCATCGTGGAAGGTTCAAAAGAACCTGAAAGGACCTGTGGGTTACTTTTCCAAAAAAACACGTATCGGGAGTGGACTCCTCCAAGCCCCAGTCGACCCCTTCAAAGGGGCCAAGCATTTCCCGCATCAAAATGGGCCCCCCCCCGTTTCAGAAACTAACGTGCTTCAAGTCAGAGATAATCGTACGGCAAAAGGGGTCCAAGCTCGAGCCTAAAATAAAAGTCGGTGACACGGTGCGTATAGCAAATCCAAAATGCTGTTTGAAAAGGCTACGAAAGCAATTGGAGCGAAGAGATTTTCAAAGTCAGTAGTTCGTGTTGCGACAACCTGTCGTCTACAGACTCACCGATCTTGACGGCGAAGAAGTGAGGGACTTTTACGAACCTGAATTGCAACGCGTACGCTCCCTGAAACTTTAAAGTTTATAAAATACTACGTGTCAAGGTAAAGGCGCCAGAAAGAAAGTTACGTGCAGTGAAAGGTTACACCGCCAATTTAATTCCTGATTCCCGCCAGTTACGTCAGCACACTACCATGAAGGACCAATTTACATCACTTTGCCGAGCGACAGCTCTATGGGATATTTCCCGAAAAAAACCCTCACGAATTTCACCACGCAACTTCCTTACCGTCTTACCTCGAAGGGGGGTGGGAAGCGCCTGGCTGAATTTCAATATCCCTGTTCTTTCACCACCGTACCCGGGGGCCAAAATATTGTAGGTACAACTGGGTGGACGCTAACGCGTGGAACAAATATCAAGGGATCAAATCCCTGCGGGAAACTACAGCACTATCCACGATTGATCAAAGCTCTAAACAATAGAGGCTTTTAAAGGGGATTCCGGAGTTGATTCAAGTACACAAACCCCAACAAAAAAGTGGAATTTAATCTCTTCTTCACCAAATATACAGCTGTTGGGGTCATCAACTCAACTAAGTCTGCAGCTCGTTTTCGTCCTAAGACTAATTGTTTAAAGTACCAAAGTCTCCTTTACGCCACCAACATTCTACTAGCCGCCCTCGCAAATGTACATATACACGGATATTGTCGAGCCTCAGCCCGTGGGTGACATAGGGGCACCGCTGTTACGTATCGTCGGCATCAACAACGTAAACTATCTCTACGGCTACAAAGACAGTTACTACGACCCGTTGCACTAAAATGCCGTTGTGAAAAGGGAAATTGAAAAGCTTGGAAATCAATATAAGAACCGACAGGGTGAACCTGTACCATTGATTTTGGAAAAGTGGGGCGTGAAACTTCATTTCGACCTGCTCACATGAAACTGTCCCTACCAAAGAACTACATCAACCAGGCGGAAAGGAATATCTTCGATCTACCACGGTTTTCCCCTATCAAAGGGGGTATGGGATGGGAAAGTTTTTCAGTGGGTCTTTTCAAAAGCGCCGTACCGGTTGCTGAGAATGGCGCTAAAGCCATCGGAAAACAGGCGCTTCATACGGAATCGACGTGCTCTCCGACGTTGCCAATCAAGGGCGTCCTTTCAAAGAGGCCCTACGGCAACGTGTCGGCGAGGCTGGAACAAACTTGAAACGCAAGGCGAACAGAAGATCAAACACGCTGATGCCCGGCCAGGCAAATAAAGGGCGTCGAAGAAGCAACGACGTCATTCTAAGGTCGTCACCCACGTAAAAAGTCAAAAAAAGAAGCTAAGATATTTTCAGCTAAAATGTCGTTTCACACCCCCAGTCCTGCGAGTGTGCCAGCAGCGAACTCGATCTCTTTCCGTGCCACCCACTCAAACCAGTCTTGAAAGTGGCAATGGCTCCAGTACAAACCTGCCCCTCTTCCCCACTGATGATTCACCCATCGAATTTACCGTTCCCGGACAAGGCGAGTTCTAAAACGATCTTTCGCAGACTATGCTCTATCTCTCGGGGGCCATCATGAAACCCGATGGGGGCGCTTCACAGGGGTGGATCAGATCGCTCCCGTCAACAATTGGCTGCATTTTCTATTCACGCAGGTGACGTGTTTTTTAAACCAAAAAACTGATCACCGCCAGCAACACGTATGCCTATGAGCGTACATTGGAAAGCTGCTCAATTACAACAGCGAAGCCAAAAGAACGCATTGACTTGCGGTCTGTGGTTCGCAGACACCCCCGGGAAACCATTGAGGAGGGCTAACGCCAACAACAAGGGATTGACCCGTCGCAGTCCCCAAAAAGTAAACGTTCTTTTTGGGGACACCGGCGACTGTTTTTCCAAAGAAATACCTTGAACGGGGCCGAAACCCCATCCGGGTTGGGCCTTCCCGCATTTTTTTTTTGGGGTCCCCAACTCCTCACTTTTTAAGGTTCCCCTTTAAACCGGGCCTTTTGGGCGTTAAAGTACCCTTTTAACGTGGGACACGCAAAGCATAAAGTCTCCCCAAATATCCCCTCACCCGTGGAAGTAAAAACACTCCTTTTCCACGGGGGTGCAAGGGGAAATTTTTAAAATACCCCATTACCCAAACTGTCGTGGGGTTTGGTCAAACCAGCGTTAACGGGGACGCCACCAAAAACCCTTACTTTTAAACCTACGGCATGAACCATTTCTCGCGTACGGGCGGGGGAAAAAGACCGCGAAACCGTTACAGCCCATTTTTCAAAACCCCCATGTCAGCCTCCACACCGGGGTTTTAACGGGGGCCATTTCATGAACGGGGAGCGACACACCGAAACCCCCGGATTTCCCCAGCTTTCGTCTCCCCTAACCCCCCCCATGACATCCTTGGAATTTGAAGACACGGTTTTCCGGGCATCGAAGGAGCTTCACCCGGCCCCCACCAAAACCCGAAACTTTTTATCGTGTAGGGGGGAAATTCCCAACATCATCCCCATTGACGGGGACAAAAAATTTTTTGTAAACCGATTAGGGAAATTTTAATAAAAAGGGCCCTTCCCCCCCCTTCCCCCCTTTATTTAAGCTTGGACTTTAAATGTGGATTTCCAGAGCTTCATCGACGACAAAAAACGAGTTTATCGAAAAGGAACTGAGTGTTTTTTTTCTTTATGCGGCAAAATTAATTCAACACTGGGTGTTAAAACCTCCATACGCTATCGAAAAATTTTTCCCACCGTTTTCCCCCAAAAGAAACCCCGACTATAAAGTCAAAAATCTGCAGGGTTATCACCTGGGTTTACGGTGATGTGGATTACCGGCCTGCTCGAATCCCTCATCTCCCGTGCCACAGCGGTGCAAAACCGCTACGTCGGGGGTAAAAAAAAAGAAAAAGTTTCTAGTCAAATACCCCTTTAACCCCCCCAAACCCCGGAAAAAAAGGATCTGTACACAGAGGGGGTTCGTCCAACTAAAAAACCCCTTAAAATTTGGGTCGCACCATGTGAATGGCACATATTTTCCTGTATGGAATTTCTGTCTGCCTCTACGTCGGGGGCCCCTTCGAGATGGATGATTGAAGAGGGGAAAACGCCCCAACCAAAAAGACTGCGCGGGAAAAAAAGGGCAGGGGTTTCCCGTTTGTACGGTGGGGTTTTTTCCCCCTGCTGATCAATCTACCCGCAAGAATAGCTCCCCTCCCGCTCTAGTCTTCAACCCCGTTTCCGCACCCCAAAAACCGGGACGCTTTGGGGTTCGCCATTTTTTTTAACCCGAAAAGAACGGCGTGGGGAATATTTTGAATTTATTTTTTTTCCACCGCGTAAAAAAGTCACATCTGGCATTTTACGAAAAAAAAATTTTTCCCCGACGCCCCCTAGTAAGCTACAATTTCAAAGCATCGCACAGACGTTTGGGGGCCATTACTGTCCATGTCCCTTCCCCAAACGCGCCCAAACATTCCTTTTTAAAACTTTCCAAAACCTTTCTCGCCCCCCAAATAAAATACACCCAACGCCCGCTAAGGTGGTGAGATATTAAATAGATTTTTCAAGATTTGTGGGGGGCATGTCGCCCTTCAAGGGCCGGTCCGGGACGGCGGCGCCTAAAAAAAAAGGGCCCTTTCCCGGCGGTTTTTGGGGGCCCAAAAACCACTGAGCTTTCATGGAAAGGGTCAAACGTTTGCGGTAGAAAAGCAAACCCTGCGAAAAAACTCGCCGTCCCCCAGTATTTTAAAACACTTTTTTCCCCGCGGGAATGGAGTCAAACCCCAAGCGGAGTCATCGTCGGAAATTGAGTTTTTCAAGAACAACTTTACCCTATGCCCCAATAGAAAAATGGGGGAGGGAACTGCCCCCCGTGTTTAACCGTACAGAATGGAAAGAACTGAGCCCTACAAGTCGGTCATATAAAATTTTTTTCAAACATTTCAACCTCCTCAAAAGATTACCCTGCTAATCACGAAACTCTCTGAGACGTTTGTGCGGTGCCCGTTTGGTCGTCATAAACCCGAGAAACAAACCCCGGAAATCAAAGGGGTGGGCCTATCTGGGCACCTAGCTGGGCGCGTCTTTGTGAGGTGTGGGACCTCATCGACGTCGCTGTCGCCGCCCGGGAAACATGTGGTCGACACCCGTCGCCCGCTTTTTGAAAACAATTTAAATCGAGACCCTCGCCCGTGGTTTTTTCGACACGTTTAACCCAGAATCGCGGATGTCATCGACCTAGAACAACCAAACGGGGGGAAAACCCCACATCAAAAACCGGGGTCCCTTTTCAGTGCTACTTTCTATACACTTTAAGTCATCGTTTTGGACTTTTTACTGTTGGGGGTTTTGAACTAAAAACAATTTTACTAACGCATCTTTAAAGACACGGTAGAAAAAAAAGTTTTGAACGAATTTTAAGCGTCATTCCTGTAAAAAAGTATAATTGTGAAAGTTTAAAAAATTAAATATATATTTTAACATCCCGTGTTTTATTTACGAGTCCCAACTTGCTTGGCCCGCCCCACAACCCCCATGCCCCGGGGCAATTTTCTAATCTTGTCTCAACATGGGCTTTCTGCCCGGCCAACCTGGCGCCAGGGGGAAAACCCCCTGCCAGGGTCAATGACCTCAATACTATTCTTTTCGCCCCGGGTTTTCCTGGCGCCAGGGGAAAAACCCCTGCCGGGGGAAAACTATTTTTTTGTCCCCAATTGGGTTTTTTCCGCCCCCAGCCCGGCGCCCGGGGGGTTTCGATATTACGTCATTGGGAAAACCCAAAGGGTTTTCGATGTCCCTTGTCACCCCCGGGAGGCTTTGGCCCTTCCCGGGTTTGGGGAAAGAGGGGGGGAATGACCCGGGGGGGGGGAAAACCAGGATGAACAACCCCCGGGTCTGGGGGGAGGGGGTTTGGGGAGGGAAAAGTGAAAAGGTGAGTTGGTCATCAGAAAAGGGAACGAGTCCCCGCCGAGAAACTTGTGTCATTTACAAACGGGGGATCCTTTAGGAAATAAAAAACGGGGGAGCGCGGCCCCCCGGGGGGCTCTAAAGCTTCACAAAAAAACCACAGGCCCCAAATTTATGAATAAAAAAAAACCTCTATCCTACCCAAAAAATAACTCCAACACCTCTTTAATTTTCCCAACAAATTTAAAGATAATTAATCAAAAATAAAATAACATGGGCCGGGGTTTTTTTGCCAGCAATAAATAAAAAAACCCTACACTAAATATAGGGCCGTTTTCTATATAAAGCTCTGACAAAAGGCGTTTTATGTATAAAAGATGTTTGATGGGGGGCCCCCAAATAAGGACCGTTTTTCGATATAAACCCACCTGCATTTTGGCTTTTTATGTATAAAATGACGGGTTCTGAGGGGGCCCCCCCCAAAAATATAAACGTTTTCTTATAAACGTCTGCCCTATGGGCATTTTTAGGGTATAAATGCTTTTTCTGATGGGGCCACCCATACCCCAAACCCGTTGTGAGAAACTTCCGTTTTTTGTCCGTTTCATTTTCGGTCGAATTAAAGGGGGGGTTGGTTGGTTAAATTGGTGAAGGGGGTTTTGGTTCATACCCTCTTTTTTAAATGTGTCTTGTTTTTACACCCCTGGAGAATTGGTTAAAAAAAAAAGTTTCAAAAAGCCTAAAAAAAGTTTCCATCAACTTGTCGGCAGTACAAAACGCTTTATTAAAATTTAAATTTTTAAAGGGTGGGACTGCTCAATAGCTTTTCCCTAAGATGATCAACCTAACCCGTCATAAAAAAATTTAAATCAAAAAAGTGTGGATAATTCTTTAGTCGGGTGAAAATTTTTCCCTGGGGCTTTTTTCCTTAATACCCGGGGGGTGAAGTCTTTCAAATTGATGCCGAGATCGTGGCAAATTATTTTTTGAACAAACAAGGGACTCGCATTTAAATTTGGGACTGGACTGAAACCACCATCGCACTAAAAATGCGCTCCCTAACAGATGGTTTGTAACCCCTTTCGGATTGTTGAATTTGTGTCACCCCCGGGACGGGGAAAACGGTTTTCTTCCTCCACCGCTTTGCCCCCCCCCTCACACTAATGGAGCAGCACCACCTCTGAGCCAGGAAGATGGTGTTCCCCTCATCCTAAAGCCCGGGTTCACCGGGGGAATTGTTTTTTTTGAAAGACCTTTTTCCCTACTAGAAATTATTATAAAAGTAATTTATGAAAGGAACAAGCTTAATGGGGAGTATTAAAAATGAAAAGGTGTGTGGAATTTTTTTTTTTAAGAAACACTTATAATAAAATTGAGTTATTTTTGGGAAAAAGTTAATGGATACCACATATAAAGGGAGAAGGTTAAATACAGTAATCCTATTATATAATTTTTGGCTTTAGTAGAAATATTGGATGTGAAATTAAATTTTCATAAAAAGAAAAATATGTATTTTAATATAATATTTTAAAATATTTTTATTTTTTTTAGTGAAAAATTACATTTTAAAAAAAGTTATTTTTAAAAAAAGGAATTTTAAAAGATTAAGCCTATTTGGGATCCAAAAAATTTTGATAATTAAGAAAACAGTCATTTTAAAAAATAAAATTAAAACACCTAAATAATGTATAAAAAAAAAATTTTAAAACTAAGACATATGACATAAACAGAGAATATAAAAATTGGTAGAGCTTAGGGAAATTTTAATTTTTCATTAAAAAAATTTTTAAAAAAAGATTAAACAAGACATTTCCAATATAAAAAAAAATTAAAAAAATTTAAAAATTGCTTTTTAAAATGTTTTTGTCAAGGATGTGTTTTGGAAACCCAAAAATTGAAATTTAATAATGTCAATTTAAAAAAAGGGTTTGATTAAACCGATTTTGTACTAAGATTAGGATATTTAAATTTAAAAATTGCAAGATTTTTAAAAAGTTAAAATTTTTAAAATTCTTAAAGGCTGTTCCTTTAATACTCTCATTAAGTTTTGGTTTCCTTACAAAAATTTACTTTATTTCTCCTTACTGGGGAAATTTAAATTTAAAAAATATATTATTTAGTGGGATATTGGTGGGAAAAAAAAAGACCTTTCAGAGATTTAAATTTCCTACCGTGAATGGAATATTGCGGGGGTGCGGCGGGGTAGAAGCTACGGCCTCTCAACCCGTGGGGGTGGCACATCAACAACACCTCTGTCGGTTAATAGTGACCCGGTTTAAAAAGGTTTTTTAGAGGTTTTCTCAAGGGATAATCTCCCTTTGTATCGTTTGAAAAGAGAATAAAACAACTGAAACGTTCCTTTTTTATTGGTAGAGAAGTTACCCTACATCTTGGTTTCTCCAGGGAAATGAAAAGTGAGGGGTTTAGTTGGCTTGAAGAGCAATAAAAATAAACATAGGGGTTATTTTTTTCTCTATTTATATGTATTTTCACAAAAATTTGCTGAAAGTCACCAAAAGCTAGCGGCGAAATTTTGGTTTTGGAAAATTTTTGACATTTTTTAAAAAAACCCCTTATTATAATTATATATATAATTTACTAGCTCACCTGACAGGGCGTCGTTCTGCCCCAAAAACTATTGGACTGTGGCAGTCCCAAAAACTTATCTTTTATGGTCAAATTTTTGGTGATGGCGTCGGTTTTGTTTTCAGTAATGGTCCCCCAGAAAAAGATTTAATTTTTTTGTTTTCTATACGCCCCCAAATGTGTAATTCAAACCAAAAAAATTGAATATAAAAAGTATTCAGAGTGATATTTTTTATTGACTATAAATTTAAATTTCCGTGATATCAACAATAAAATTTTCCCTAAAGTTAATATACCTTTTTATGTATTTTTAATGGCATAACTATTTAAAAAACAACTACTTACAAAATTCAGTTTTCTATTTGTTTTTCTGCAATACTTTAGTAATATTTTTTGTTAAATTAAAATTTTCATTGTAATGCTTTTATGGTACACGATATTTTTTGTTTGATTACCCGGCGCGTAAACAAACAAAACTTTATGGTTTTCCAACACGGGAACAGGCAACATACAATTGGAAAGTTTTAGAAATATGGGTTTTTAAGATGAATGCCGCAAACACTCAATGACTGCCCCTGGGGTTTATTTATTATGGGTCATAAACGAAAGCAAGCCGCAAATGGAAAAATGCAGTCTTTAAAATTTAAAAAAGGTTTTGTCAGTCGGAATCATTTTGGGAAAGCGTGGTATCAAAACGTCTTCTCCTTTTTTATTTTACCTTTATAATGGGTTATTCGATCACGTTGCTCATTTTAAATTTTTTTACTGCCCAGCCGGGGTTACGTTACAAAGATGCGGTTGGTTGATTTTTGCAACATTATGACACTAAATTTTTCCTTTAAGGGGAAAATTTGTGAGGCGGCAATATAGTTTTGTTTGGTCAACCAAAAATTTTCTCTTAATTTTGGGCAATTTTTGGCAACAAATTTTGAATAATTTTTTTTTTTTTGATTCGGTTTAAAATGATAAAAAAATTTTCAGGAAAGGAACGCAGCCAGTCAAAAGGTCTAAAGCGAAGTTCCCATTACCCTTTTCAATGAGTTTTTTTGAAAAATTTATCCAGATCGATCATTTTGAACTAAAAACGATTTTTCTTGCTTAAATTTAGTATATATAGTGTTTCCACAAAACGGAGGGAAATTTAAAAATGCATTAAGTTCATCGCGGGGGTTGACCGTGGAAAACACTGGCAATGTTTGACGAAAAACTCCTGCTAACCAAACATCGCACCACCCAAACGGTTTTGTTGTTCCCCCAGTCTTGCATGCTTGGGCTAATGCCTCCAAATACTTTTTTTGTGCCATCGTTTTTTCATCCCCACTATCAAAATTTTTTTTTGCTGCAAAACCTTTGCCATTGCGAGTTTTTCGAAAAGTTGCAGATCGGAGTTTCGTTTGCTTTGCATATTCAACGGCAATTTTAGCGGGGAATGAGCTGTTCGACCCCCTTTCCAACAATGCGTTGAAAATGCCTAATGAAGCAAGTGGGGATTTTTAAATTTCATTGTGTGAGCGAATTGTTGTAAAAGGGAAGGGAAAAAAAAAATTTTTTTTTCCTTTGTAACACCGGGAGTTTCCCAAGAAGTAAATCCCTCCGTTCCATCATGTCCCCTCTGTCGAGAAAAAAAAGGTTTAGCAACTTGTTACTCACCCGGCGGTGTGCTTTTACCCCACACATGCCTGAAAAAATTAGTTTGCCACTACACCCAAGACCAAAGTTAGAAAAGGGCCTTAAACCCTTTTAAATTTTTTTTTTGGTTGTGGGGAAGGGGTGATGGGGGAGGGGTTATGTCTCTTAGCGAGGGCCCAAATGGTTTAAATTTATAAATTAATATTAATTTATTGTTCGGGACAATGAAAAAATTTCAATAATTATTATTTACATTTTGAAAATTTAATTATGTTTTGCTCTCATTAACATCGGGCTGGTTTTTTTTTTATCTATTAAAAATTGAACCACTTTCAAACTTTTATTTTGGCCTGTTACACAAAATTGTTTGGGTTTTACATGCTAACATAAAGCAAGTGCCCCCTTTTCCCCAAATCTTCTTTAAAACGTTTAAAACCCAAATTTAAAAATTTTTATTAAGGGACTAATTTTTAAAATTTTACACACATTTTTTTAAAAATAAGTTTTTAAAATCTAAAATTTTTTTTACTTTATTTGTAAGAAGTTTAGTTAAAAAAAAAATCTTCTGTAAATTTAAGATTTCCCAAATTATTTTTTTTAAAAAATATTTTTTTCTTTTTCCGGGGGGAAAAAAAAAAACGATATTGATAAAATCTTATCCCACGGGAAATATTTTTTTTTTTAAAAGTGAATTTATTTGTTTCTTCAAAGTTATTATGACTGGTATAACTTTGTGGGACCATAGTTCAATTCCATACTTTATTTAATGTTACCATAGTGGCTAAAATTTATAACTATTAGTAAAACGTTTTAATCTTTAATATTTTGTTTGAAAAAAGGGGGTGGGGTTTTTTAATTTTTGGGGTTGATTATTATCATTTTATAATAAATTTAATGTTTATTTTTAAAATGTGATTATTTTTGTAAAAACTATTTTGTACTAAATTTAATTTTTGGAAGTCCAAACAATAAAACTGGCCTGTCGTAGGCAAGTAATAATAAAAAAAAATAAACCCGAGTGAGGGGGTTTTTAAAAAATAATTGAAAAAAGGGGAAAGATAAATTTTGTTTTGTTTTACGAGTTAAAACCTTTTTTCATGATACTTGCTTTTTTAAAGGGTTTTGGGAAAATAAATATTTTAAGTAAAAAAAAATTGTAGTTTTTGTACTATATTTAAAAAATATCTGTCTATAGCCAAGAATCCCCGGAAATTTTACAACCTTATGCGTTTTATTTATTTCTTTCATCAAAGGGTGTCTGCTAAGAGAGGATCTCGCAGACATACAGTCAGGGTTTTTATTTTTTTTTTAAAGATACGGCCATATTTATTTATCTCTTTGGGAAACCTTTAACCAACGCGGTGAGTTTTTCCCTTTTTTACTGGACCAATATCCCGGCAGGTCTTGGGGTTGTGTATAATCAGGTTTTTTGGGGGTGGGGGCCCGGTGAAGGGCAGCCCAAATTTTTTGTTTTTAATTTTTTTGGGAAAAAACACAATTACTGTGGGGTAGTTTATGATTAAATTTTTTATTGTATTTATCCAGGCATTTTTTAGTTTAGGGAATTATAATGGGGTTTTTTTTGGGGTGAATCCCGGTTTTAGGTGCCATCCGGATATTTGTCTATATCTATGATACCACCAATTACTGTGGTGTAGTTTTTAAATTTTTCTATGAGTTTTTTACCCATTTCATTTTTTTTGGTAATAATTATAAACACCGGTTTTTTGGGGGGTACCCGGTGAAGTGTCAGCCCGGGTAATTTTTTTATAAATCTTTGGAACCCCTTAACCGATTTAAATGTGTTTTTTTTTTTTAGAAAAATTATTTCCCTGCAAGTTTTAGCGTGATTTAATAAATTTTTTTTGTTGGGGGTCTTGGTTTAAGGACCAGCCGGGTATTTGGGCAAAAAACTGATTCCGTGTTTTTTAAATTTTACTCTTTTTAGGGTATCAACCAGGGAAATTTTAGATGATAGACTTAGGGATTGGGGTTCGAGTCTCTGTTTAAAATTTCGGAGGATGATGTGTATATTTTCAATAGGATATTTTTTTAAACCCCATAAGCGATTTCAGTTTTAATTTTTTTCAAAAGGGTTACGTAATTTTTTTAACCCGGGAGGTTTTTAACATTTGTTTTTAAACAGGTGTTTTGTGTGATCCCTGGAAATTTCTGACAGGGCCCAGCTATAATAGATTTTGTGGGTCAGCAGAAGGGGGAAATTACGTTCTGCCCCTGAAGGGGGTAGTTTAAAAACCAGAGTGAACTATAAGAGAATATTTATAAGTAAATAATATTATCAATTTCAACCATATATACCCCTAATTACTTGAGGGGTAAAGGGAAAAAAAAATAAAAAAAAAGGTGATGTAAATACATTTGCTTGGAGGGAAGTTGGGAAGCAAATTTTGGAAAAAGTTTTGGGCTCAATATTCCCTGCCAGGGCTAGAACCCTGTTTCATCCATCACTGAAAATGGACTATATAAAAATGTTTTTGTCCGTAGAATACCAAAGCAGTATAAAAAAAATTAATCTCGTATTTTCTTGCTTTTTTTTTTACTTTGTAATTTTGTTTAATAAAAGATATTAAGTTTTTTTTTTGAAAGTCCCTTTCAAAGCAGAAAATCACACTGATCTTTTGATCTATTATTAACTTTTTTTTTTTTTAAAATTCAATAAATAATGGTTTTCCCCACACTGAGTTTAAAACAAAAAACTTCGCCCCCGCCCCAGTGGTGTAGTTAGCTAATGCGCTAGTTTACTCTTTAGTCAACTGACAAAGGGTGTGGAGAAACAGTTTCTAATCTCGCTCGGGTGAATCGAATAGGTTTTTTCCCAAATTTGGTTTTTTTCACCTACCCCCCGCAAATCCTGTTTCACTTCCTCTAACTTCAAACCTTTCCAATTTCTAACCCATTAGAGAATTATAGTTAGTGGGGTTACCCGAACGGGGAGTAAGATGCGGCGCTAAAAAAACCAAAAAAAAAAACCTACCCCCAAAAATTGCTTTTTTAAAAAACTCTTTTTCCTTTTCTTATTTATTTAGGATTTTAATAAAATTTAAGGCTATCTAAGAAACAATGAAGTTTTCCCGGCACTCAAATATATTAATAAATAGTTAGGTTTTGTTGTGTTAGCTGGCCGTGAAGGGCCCAGTATAAACGTAGAGTAGTTGAATGGAGCTTGTCTAAAAGGGGGTGTTGGATCACATTTTGTCACTTCATCGAGTAATGCACTAGCAAAATACTGACGGTTTCTAATGCAGTTAACATCCAATCATTTTCTAAACATTTATAAAATTTTTTTTGTAAGGGCAACACTTATTACTCTTTTCAAGTTTTAAATTTTTTGAACAAATAAATGATGTATTTTGTAGGTGCATCACTATTTTGGGTAAAGGGCCCAATTTTGAGATACTTTTTGTCGGGGGTCATTTTTTGACCTTTAAAAGGAGAAATTTTTTGCCACCCTTTCTTCCAGAGAAGCATTCATTATTTTGGGTAACACTATCCAATTTGAAATTTGTTCTTTTTTTCCTTTCAAAAAAAAGGAAAAAAAAAAAATTTCTCAAAACTGACAAAAGAATGACTTCGGAAAAGGTTTTTCCTAATATGAGACACCAATTTGGGGCCCAAAAATGAGAACCCATCTTATATTTTCAGTAAAATTTTTTTTTTTAAATCAGAATACCCTTTTAAATTTTTTTAAAAAAAAAGGTTTTCCCCAAAAAATTTTTAAAAT
>JBCFYV010000373.1:0-88628 GCA_039000515.1 Timema cristinae
TTCTGTGAGAGAGGTGAGGATTGGCCTTTTGAAAGCGTGACGAGATGAAGTCCTTTATTCATAAAAAGGGTCTTCCTTATTTGATAATTAGAAAATTTACCATACACGTTTTCACTTATTCGTACGTCATCACATGTGATTTTCAGTGCTCCCTTTTCATAGATAATAACTATATCTATAAAAATAACATAAATAAAATGGTAAAAATGCTATTTATTAGCTTTGCTGCAATTGTTGTTTTAAATTAAAGTAAGATCACTCGCATTTGCGTGAACGGGGAATGGAAAACCATTTGAGTATAACCATCCCAAGTGCACTAGATCTTAAACGAGCCTCGATCTCCGTGTCTTCAAAAAACTTATCCAACACGAGAATTGCAGGTTAGACCATGTGGCCACTCGATCGAGCTAACCCTGACTTATTACAATAATACTTATAATAATACTTATTACAACGCGATACGTCATTAATTATATACCGTGATGGACGATATACCATTGTAATAAGTTGTTGTTAATGTTTCGAGCAACTTCATGAGTACAAGATAAGTGTTTTATAAAACAAAAATTATAATTGTAATTATTATTTTAGAAATTACCTGTAATACAAATTATGAGTGAAATAAAAAGACAAATGTTGATGCATGGAACAGTAATTTAATTCCGTTTTCAAATCAATATGGAGTTTAATAGTAAAACATGTTGAGTTGAGTGATAAAACAATAACAACTTTGCTAATATCTGTGTTGGTTGTGTGAGTTATGTAGGGACAAAAATTTACCTGGAGGTAAATCAATATCGAAATTAGAATATGTTGAGTGAGAGGATAATTACAACTTTGGTAATATCTGTGTTGGTTGTGTGAGTTATGTAGGGCCAAAAATTTACCTGGAGGTACATAAATATCGAAATTAGAATATGTTGAGTGAGAGGATAATTACAACTTTGGTAATATCTGTGTTGGTTGTGTGAGTTATGTACGGACAAAAATTTTGCTGGAGGTACATCAATATCGAAATTAGAATATGTTGAGTGAGAGGATAATTACAACTTTGGTAATATCTGTGTTTGTTGTGTGAGTTATGTACGGACAAAATTTTTGCTGGAGGTACATCAAGATCGAAATAGGAATGAATATGTTAGGTGAGAGAAAAATAAATACTTTGGTTGTAACGGTGTTTGTTGGGTGAGTTATATAGCTACTAAAATTTGGCGGGAGGTACATCAATATCGAAAAAATAATACACCTATATAAATAACATTAAAAAGCATCCACATTAGGTTCACGGTTCTTGAAGAACAGTTTGTAAGCCGGTACATAGGGGTCACGGCAGTCTTTCTCAAAAACCCTACATGGAACCACTGCACGAAATAATTGCTTCTTCCCCGGTGCTTCAGATGGAACTTTTGGGAAGAATAGTTTGTAAGCCGGCACATAGGGGTCACGGCAGTCTTTCTCAAAAACCCTGCATGGAACCACTGTACGAAAAAACTTCTTCTTCCCCGGTGCTTCAGCCGGAACTCTGGGGAAGAAGAGTTTGTATGCCGGCACATTTGGGTCGTGATTTCGGGGATCCCTTGGCCAGATTGATGTCGCCTTCGGAGTTTGTTGAGTCCTCGGTGCTTCAACTTGCAATGTTGGAGTGTCTGCCATAGATGTGCAATTAGCACACCAGACATTATGTTCTGAAAAAATATAAATATTCCGAAATATATTGTATTGACATTAAATGTTTATGGCAAGTTTCGAAATTTTAGTAATAATGGTTTTCAATAAGATCCACCAAACAAACATATTACTACATTATATTTAATTTAAACTTGTTGAAAAAGACACCTGAACACGGTAATTTAGTCCGAGCCCTTTCTTTGGTTTAGGGCACATATATAATCTACCACTGAGCAAGCCAGGATTCATCCTGTGTTTCAGCTTTTCTCCACTCGTATTTATTATTATTACTTATATTATTATTAGCACCGCGTCTTACTACCCGTTCGTTTATTCTCACTTAAGCTAATGTGTAAATGGTAGAGTGATTGTGATATGTACTTTAGGACCTACAGTTTAACGTGGAATCCGAACCACGGTGGAGGCCTGGCATTACCCACATTCACAATTTGTCGTTAATACACGTTTTTTCAGAGGTGAAGGAAGGGTTTTTTATTCAGATAACTCTGTGCCGCGATCTAGGATTGAACCCATGACACGTAGCACTGAAGTTTGACATCTTACCCCTAGACCACCGGGTTATCTTCACTCATAGTTGAAATATGAGTCTGTGATGGACGTGTTGAATCGTAAGCAACATATTAGCGACCAATACTATGCGAGCGATCATACTTGAGTCATCTGACATTTGTGAGAACTGTTATGTAGCTATATATGCAATAGACGATTTTAATTTTAACGTGAAATTCAAATGAATATCCACTCACAACTCAAACTCACACTAAGACTGTCTTAAATTATGATTGAGAAGTGACGCTGAACACAAAATGAATCCCGGTTAGCTTAATAGTATAGCAATAGCGCACTAAGTTAAAGATCTTGGTCTCGATTTCTGTGCAGGTGAAATTTTTCATCTAATTTAAATTAATTGATCTGTGGCCCCTTCAAATGGACACTGAAGTAATTATAATGATTTTCAGTTTTTGTCTCACCTTGTGGGTTCCTAACCCCGACATGTCTGTGGCTGGTTATAAAGTTCCCGGCAGCTCTAAACACTTTCTTGAACCACCAAGAACTTACTAATCCAGGAGCAAGAAAATCAACATTTCAATCAAGCTCATAATTGCGTTATTATGTAATTAACTAGAACAATCGTTGTATAAGATTCTCATCGAAATACATCAATACAGTTATGCCCTATTTTAGTCATTTCCAAGGAAAAGAACACGCATTATTGAGTCGATTTTTAGGGTAGTTTTATTTTTGAAGTTTCGTAGAACAAATGTTAGATTTATTTTAACTCTAAATAATACACATATAATGTTGTTAAAATACGATTCTATAGATATAGTCCAGCAAGTACGTAACTTTAAATGATACAAATATAATATTTTGACAGTAGACCCGAATTTATATAGATATAGTCAAATTGTAATATTAAAACTAACACAATTTTTAAATTCTAGGTTTTTCTCTCCGCATTGTAGTCATAAATTCATCTTTTATATAAACGAGACTATAAAATAAAGTTTAATATTATCTTAGCACGTATCGGTAGTCGCGGAGAATAGACGCCAGGCTCGTTTAGCTTAGCTTACCGGGAATTAGTTGTTTTGGGTTAGAAACCCGGACGCGTGTATTGAGAGTGTTTAAGTATAAATTGTCACCTAACTTTCACCTTCCTTATAATAGCTTATATAATACACAAGTCATGGTAAGAATTACGAAATTAAGATAGATAAAAGCAGCCAACATATTGTAAGGAACTACAAGATGTGCGCTGGGCAGTTTGTAAGTCTTTACTCCTCTAGGTTACACACATTATAATATAAAAGAAGTCCTTTTAAACAATATATAAATTTATTAATAGAGTAACACATAATTAAGTAAATGATGGTTTTACAATAATATAAACGGATATGCATATGAATTTTATCAAAAAAAAAAGCTTGAGAATTGAGACTGTCGCTACAAGGGCCGTGTAGTCGCCAGGGCACAGATAGAAGTATATCTATAAAGCAGAACAATTAAATAATTAGTAATAAAAATGGTAGAACAAGAAGTACATTAACTTTTATCAGTTCTGCTTGATGGGGCCTTTAAAATACTATCCGTTAAACATTTTGAATAACAAGCTGTTGATAACAGCAGTTTGTGGCTAAGAAACAGGTATTAACAAAATACTATGGCTGGTAACATTCCCATTTGGTACTACCAGGTCATCCAATAGTACATAAAATTCTAACAGCAAGTGCATCAAGAACAAAACAAACAATTCGAATCGATCGAAAGGCAAAAAGTAAATAATATTACTTCCGCAGAACCCACTATTTCTCTAGTGCAGTTCCCTGGGTTGCGCACCGAAACTAATACTGCACGGGAAGCGTGACTACTTGACCAACCCGAAATACGGGTTTGTATTAAATGAATTGTAATAAGAAAAATAAATAATGACAACCTGGGGGTAGCCATACATAAATAGAACTGATGCTCATGACGTACAAGGTGTCATGACAAATTTTGATTCAAAACAGATAAGAGGAACTTGTGGAAGTTTTTAACTAAGACATTATAACTTTCTACGCCAGAGGCTCATAATGTAAAATCTGAAAGTTATATATATATATATATATATATATATATATATATATATATATATATATATATATATATACATAGTCTATAAAATTGAACTACAATATTTGAAAAACAATCAATAGAGTCGTCCCACACTCTGAAGACACTATATTTAATCAAATAGTTAAAGCTTTGACTTAGCTAGTCAACAAAACTTGACGTTGATTAACTGTCGACTAGACATATTATTAATTCAAAAGACATTATACCAAAACTAAAAGGGTGCAAATAGATATTGCTCATCTTTATAGCAAAAATTAGATTCTAAGACATAAGGAATCGTCTATTACTTTACAATACTCAATAAACCGAGGTCTGTGGTTCCATCCGTAGCTGCGGTTAATCCCACGACATAGTCTTCATAGGTGGAGTTGAAATGCGTCATCCTGTCTACGGTGGCGGTGTATCTGACGCCTCAGTCTTCATGGATGACGTGATGATTCAGGAGTCCTTCCTTCAATGCAGGAATACAGTATAGTGTGTAATCCCTAAGCTCCAAACTAGAGGGATTCAATACATAAATATAAACAAAATCTACAGTTAAAGAAAAATGAAATAGAATATAGAGGAGCGCGCAGAGTGAATATCCTAAAGTTGTGAGTTATAAAATGCTGGACATTTAGCATGTCCCCAGCGCACGCAACTCACTCTTGTGAGCAGCGGGAAACAACGGTCCACCTTCACAGGTTGCCTAACATATAAATATATAAAAAGGTCGAAGGCTAATCCCTCGCACCTTTTCTAGACATAGGGATAATATGGCGTAATTATGTAATAGAATAAATTCAAGTCTTAGAATCTGTTAGATTTAATTTATGCCAAACTTTATTAAATAATAAGCATATTATTTGAAGAGCATTTAATAATTCAGTTATATATACTATCCAATAAAAACATTGTTCCATAAATATTTACTCTTTTCCTTCTAATCATTACGTTATTTATTATGTACCCTAAACATATTACGTAAATACAAATATTGATGCATAATATTAATTTAATATGATCATACGTCATACAGTAAAGGATCTCTCCTAACTAACACATTTTTGATGTTGTTGCGAAAATGCCACATGTTACTCAAAGTTTTAGTTCCATCAAAAATACCTAATGCCAATACCATTTAACTTTAACGCTAATAACCTACTAGCGTAACTCACAATAGCCTTCGCCTATGTCCTAAACAAGGATTATAGTACTATTATAAATATCAAGGACATTTCCTAACATTACCCCATTAAGTTTGTTTATTAGTTATTATTTTGGCACAAAATAGATATTAACAAAACTATCCTATAAATAACAATCGAGAAAATAGTAAAAAAAATAATATAAAGTTAAGTTGATCTATATAATAATCTAGTGCAATACTCCATTCTACTAATATTGAAAATCTCGGCACCATATTTCAAACACTTTCCCACTTAATGTTTACCAAACCCAAAATGCCACATTTGCAATGGAGACGAAATAAAGTTAATTTTGAAATTTTAGACTTTCAATCATTATGGATAATATAGAAAAGTTCTGATCTAACAACACTCTCAAATTTTCATATTTACTACACTCATCTAACCTAAATACTACTGAGAAACAATATAAAGTTAATTGGTTGAGTATAATTTTCGCGCATAATGCTTAATATCCATAACACAGAAAATGTCTTGACTTTACAATACTTTCATTATAAAGTAAATCAAAAGACGAAGATTTACGCAAATACATTTATAATTTAATTTAATAAAGATCTAAAAAAGAATTTTGACTAGTTCCCATAATTTACATTTAAACCGAAATTGGATTTTATTCTTACATTAATGTAATATGTCCGTTAAGCCGACACTTAGTCCTACATGGTCGCAGCCAAGTCCAAGAGTGACGTCTTCCTCGACGGATGGTCTTTTATATGTCGCACACTCATCGAACAGGATTGGCACAAAGGAAGGGGGCGCGCCGGCAGAAGAACATTCTATATTATTCTGGCAAAGCCTGGCAGTTACCATCTTCTTCTCGTTTCTTGAAGTTGGGCGGATTGATCATGGTCGCGGTGGTGCCGGGCTCTAGTGGCGAGAGGCGGAACTTGGCTCAGTCTTGGCAGTTGTTCGCTTGTGCTTCGTGTAGTCGGATGTTCGTTTGCGCAAGGTGCTCGGCAAGATTAGTGGTATTGGGTAAGTGATGTTTATACTTGACTGTCCCCATTCTGTTGACTTGGAGCAATAATTGCTACAAATCTCCCTCCCTTGATCTTGCGTTGAAGGAGGGGGGGGGGGGCAGGGGCCGTCGTTGGCACCGCTGACTGTTCCTGGCTTCTCGGGAAGACGGAGATGCTCGGGGTTACTCTCGTCGTTCTTCTTGCGTCATCCTCAGCACGGTCCAGCACCGCTTCCCAATTGATATCTGGGCCCATATATTTTGAGGAGCCGCATCTCTAGCCGTTGGCCGTCTCATGCCGGATGGGTATACCATCCGCCCACGCTTGGTCTTGCTCGCGGCCACCCAGGAGGGCTTCTTTAGGAGTCGCCATTGCCTTCTGCCATGTCGTTTCTCCATAACGTTCCCCTCCGCCGCGCAAGAACAGGAAAAAATAAGGGAACGGAAGACGTGGGGTAAAGGGAGTTCTCAGAGCTGCACATAAGAAACAAGTATTAGAGTTCATTTTCTTGCAAGACCATATTCAATGAGCCGTTTTATTCACACCCTCGCTCTCATACGAGGATGGAAATAGCGTAAATCTTCAGAGGAAGGCTTGAGGACATAACGCACATCACGCACTCCGTCACTCTAAATGGTCTCACTTTGTCCTACTATCTGGCCCAAATTGCTGCTTAAATGATAAGCAGTGGTCACTATCACATCTTTCGTAAATTCAACAATTCCATTAAGATGGAGTTCACAAACAATTTAAAGTTCATTTTGCCACGGGCCCGGGCTTTCATCATGGTGATACTCCTACTTAAAACTAACTTATAACTATACATATATGCAAAATATTTAACCTAAATTACACAAATTTACGCTCAGTTATCCCTATGGACTCTTGGACTTGCGCTCTTTATGTGGCTGACGTGAGCGCGTCTCGTCTCGGTATCGCCTGCAACTTTCTGAAGGAGGACCGTGACAGGGGTGAGAAACTTAGTCACCTCCCATGGGCCACACCACTTGGGGCACAGCTTTGCCGATCTTTTGTCGACCGCGGAGCTCAAGGGAAAATCTTTATATAGAACAAGGTCTCCAACTTTAAATGAAACGGGAATCCTACCTTTGTTATATGCATTAGCCACCCTTTTCTGTGCCTTCCTAAGATGGTCCAAGACACTCCTACATCTATCTTCCAAGGAAACCTCGTCACTATCCTTTAACAGGGGATGAATGTCCCAAATATTAAACAAAGGGTGGACCAGCTCCCGCCCAAGGAACACGGAAGCCGGCGAGCATCCAGTCGACTCGTGATAGGCGGAGTTAAAAGCCATATTCAAGAAATCTAACTCTCTATCCCATTTCTGTTGTACCTGATTATGAAAAATAGTCAGGGCTATTCCCAGGTTCCTGTTAAACCTTTCTACATGGTTAGGTCCCGGATGGTAAGGACTGGTAGTGATATGCTTGATGCCCCACCCGAAGCACATGTCATGAAAAGTAGCTGATCTGAAACAGGGTCCGTTATCACTCACTATGGTCTTGGGGGCCCCAAAGAATGCCCACACACGCTGACACAGGGCGTTTATAGTAGTAGTTGCTTTCATGTTCCGCAAAGGAATCAAAATAATGAATTTGGAAAATGCATCAACCAAAACAAGAATACAAGAGTTACCTAGGGATGATCGGGTGATAGGCCCCACATAATCAACGAACACCTTCTCCCAGGGGCGTTGGGCTACATCGGCCGAATGCAGCCCAACCCTGGAATTATGGGCAGGTTTGGCCATCTGACAGTCTTCACACCGACTAAACCATTCCTTCACGTCCTGATATTGCCCAGGCCAAAAGAATTCTCTCGAGATTTTCTTGACAGTCTTTAACACGCCAAGGTGACCTCCAAATATCGAATTGTGAAAATATTTCATTAACATGGGGCGTACAGACGCCGGAACAACAACCTTCCTACCTTTTCCTCTAGCCAGGGTAATAACAAGAAGATCTCTCAAAATAGAATACTGACCCACCTGTTCCCCTTTCCTGATCCTCTCCATAATCTCACGACACCATGGGTCACTGCCCTGATGATCCCTGATAGAAACAAAGGACTCGGGTATCGATTTAATAACAAGCGAAGTGGGCGTAGTTTCCTCTGCCCCAATGGGATTACAGTCGTCTGCCATGCGTGATAGAGCATCCGCAGTAACATTTATTTTCCCAGAGATGTGATGGGTCGAAAATTTAAATCTTGATAACCTCCAAACCCATCTCCCTACTTTGCCTAATTGTTTTGGATGATTCCACATCCATGCCAGCGCCATGTTGTCAGTGTACAATTCAAATTTTCTCTGCTCTTAATAATCCGCGAACCGTTCTATACCAGTAACACAAGCAAGGCATTCCTTTTCATAGGCACTGTACCTTCTCTCGGCCTCGGTGAGTGTCCGGCTAGCGAACGCCACCAGCCTGACACCCTCCGGAGTCCGTTGAGAAAGCACAGCACCCAGAGCAATTGCAGAAGCATCCACGTGGAGAAGAAAGGGCATAGAAAAGTCGGGCATCCGCAATACCTCTGGAGAGATGAGTTTACTTTTAAGCAAATTGAAGGCACGAGCTTGCTCCTCACCCCGACAAAAGACAACGCCCTTCTTTTTTAAGGAGTTAAGAGGCACGGCTATTTCAGAGAAAGATGGAATGAACCTAGCATAATATGCGCACATCCCAATGAAACGCATGACACCCTTAAGATTTCTGGGCGGGGGATATTCAACAATGGGGCGGATGCGCTCTGGGTCTATGAGAAGATTCCCGAACAGATAACATACCCAAGATATTTAATAGATGGCTTTGCCCACGTGACCTTATCAGGATTAACCGTTAAGCCTACTCTACGCAAGCGACATAATACTTCCTCTAAATGCTTTACATGGTCACTCATCGAGTCGCTATATACACATATATCGTCTAAATAGTTGAATACATAATCAAATTTAATATCAGCAAGAACGTGATCCAAAACGCGACTCAACGCCTGTCCACCAATACTACAACCGAGAGGAACGCGTTTAAACTCATACAGTCTCCATGGGGTGACAAAGGCCGTATATTTTTTTGATGACTCGACCAGGGCGCATTGTAGAAAACTTGCATTAAGATCAATTAAACTGAACACTTTCGCCCTACCTAAGTGCTGAAAGGCTGAGTCAATACTTGGCATCGGATAAGGATCAAACTGGATTTTTTTTGTTGATTTTCCTGTAGTCCACAACCAATCTATAACCTTCCCCCTTCTTAGGTATAATGAAAGCGGGACTGGCATATGGAGAATTAGACGGACGTATGACTCCTTTGGACTCTAGATCATCAATCAACTCTCTAAATATCTTCATTTTTGGGGGGCGCAAGAGTAGGGACCTGACCTCACAGGAATCTTGTCCTCCACCACAATTTCATAAGGTAATACGTCACATTTTCCAAGTCTAGGAGTAATAACATCCGAAAACCTTGAGAATCCCATTAACCATATCTTCGTCACTATTCATAACATACATAGAAGACTTAATAGAAGAATGACACAAAGCAATAATATTTCTTGGGGCGAATTCGAAAGACAATTCTCCACGACTAGAATTAATTATAGCACGGGTTTCCCATAAGAAATCATTACCCAAAATGATATCATAGGGGAGGGCAGGAACACAAAACAAACTTCTTTTCCAAGAAAAACCAGCTATTTTAATGGACAAATTTATCTTCTTGCTAGCCAATAACAAGTTTCCATTTCCCACAAGGAATGGCCTAGTATCAATATGTTCAATAGGAATTTTCTTCGACCCAATTAAACTATCCAAAAAGGTAGAGTTGATAAATGATCCACTGGAGCCAGTATCCAGCAAGGCAGAGCCAGTCTTTGACCCAATCGTAACCACAACAACAGGAGGGAGGGGACAATTATGCTTAGAAACCTTACGCGTGGTGGGCCCCTTTTCTCCACCCCGCGTTACGCGTTTCCCGCTAAACAGTCACGTTGATAATGCCCAAAACGACCACAACGAAAACATTTGATACGAGATACATCTAATCGTCTCCCTGATCTGATAACACCAAGAGGCCTTGCTCCGCGTGTAGCAGAAATATTAGAATCAAGTGGCGTAGTTGCCGAGGCTGAAACCACCCTATTTTGAGGGGAGATATTCTGAATTCGCGTTGGATAGTTTTCAAGATACTCTTTTTCTGCTAGTAACGAACCCTCAATATTACTGGCCAATGAATATAACTCTGCCAGGGTGGTTGGTCTGTGTGAGAATATAAAATGTCTCCGCGTCAACGGGGAGACATTTTCTAAAATAATTTCAACTACCTCTTCCTCCGCTAGGTTGAGATTTAATATCTCCGCGGATTCAGAGATAGCCAGTATAAACAACCGAAATGGTTCCTGAGGCCGCTGAAACCGTCGCAACTTTTCGTTACAAAGTCTCTCCTTCTCTCTCTTTGAGCATAAAGACTCAAGGATGCGACTTTTTACCATATTCCAAGGAAGACCTAATTGTAAACATTCCGAAACTAGATGCGCTAAAAAACCGGAAGTTCTCCCTAAACATAACGTAAGGAACTCAATATCGCCTACAAGTCTAAGTTTAGCAATTCTATTAGCTTCTAACAGGAAATTAAACAAAGCAGAACAAGACTGGCCGTCACAAACTGGAAGTAGCTTCAAACGCTCACTAGCAACTTTACTCTGAGTTTTAGAGGTGGCATTAACCGGCAGATAACTAACAGAAGCCCCGGGGGGAGTGATATGCTTACGAGCCCCATCTAATTCTAAAGGACCTGACTTGCATGGTTCGGAGTGTTCCAGAGGGGGGTGGCTAATGTCATAGCTAATATTAATATTGTCTGTGTCGCTGGACTTACTGATACTTTCAGACAGCAGGGACCGCAACACACCAACAGTAGCCTCGGGGGGAAATGATATATTTCTTGCCTTGAGCTCCCGGTGAAGCTCCCCAGTTTTGAGTTCATAGACGTCCGATCTGGTGCTGATCAAGCTTCCCAGTGGGGTGGCCATGTCGGAGGATGAGTTCATGAAACAGGTCAAAAAACACAATTAGGATAGAGAAGTAACACTTACGCGCACTCTATTAGCAGAGTGGCGCAGCTTGTAATCCCTAAGCTCCAAACTAGAGGGATTCAATACATAAATATAAACAAAATCTAGAGTTAAAGAAAAATGAAATAGAATATAGAGGAGCGCGCAGAGTGAATATCCTAAAGTTGTGAGTTATAAAATGCTGGACATTTAGCATGTCCCCAGCGCACGCAACTCACTCTTGTGAGCAGCGGGAAACAACGGTCCACCTTCACAGGTTGCCTAACATATAAATATATAAAAAGGTCGAAGGCTAATCCCTCGCACCTTTTCTAGACATAGGGATAATATGGCGTAATTATGTAATAGAATAAATTCAAGTCTTAGAATCTTTTAGATTTAATTTATGCCAAACTTTATTAAATAATAAGCATATTATTTGAAGAGCATTTAATAATTCAGTTATATATATACTATCCAATAAAAACATTGTTCCATAAATATTTACTCTTTTCCTTCTAATCATTACGTTATTTATTATGTACCCTAAACATATTACGTAAATACAAATATTGATGCATAATATTAATTTAATATGATCATACGTCATACAGTAAATGATCTCTCCTAACTAACACATTTTTGATGTTGTTGCGAAAATGCCACATGTTACTAAAAGTTTTAGTTCCATCAAAAATACCTAATGCCAATACCATTTAACTTTAACGCTAATAACCTACTAGCGTAACTCACAATAGCCTTCGCCTATGTCCTAAACAAGGATTATAGTACTATTATAAATATCAAGGACATTTCCTAACATTACCTCATTAAGTTTGTTTATTAGTTATTATTTTGGCACAAAATAGATATTAACAAAACTATCCTAAAAATAACAATCGAGAAAATAGTAAAAAAAATAATATAAAGTTAAGTTGATCTATATAATAATCTAGTGTAATACTCCATTCTACTAATATTGAAAATCTCGGCACCATATTTCAAACACTTTCCCACCTTAATGTTTACCAAACCCAAAATGCCACATTTGCAATGGAGACCAAATAAAGTTAATTTTGAAATTTTAGACTTTCAATCATTATGGATAATATAGAAAAGTTCTGATCTAACAACACTCTCAAATTTTCATGTTTACTACACTCGTCTAACCTAAATACAACTGAGAAACAAATAAAGTTAATTGGTTGAGTATAATTTTCGCGCATAATGCTTAATATCCATAACACAGAAAATGTCTGACTTTACAATATATTCATTATAAAGTAAATCAAAAGACGAAGATTTACGCAAATACATTTATAATTTAATTTAATAAAGATCTAAAAAAGAATTTTGACTAGTTCCCATAATTTACATTTAAACCGAAATTGGATTTTATTCTTACATTAATGTAATATGTCCGTTAAGCCTACGCTTAGTCCTACATGGTCGCAGCCAAGTCCAAGAGTGACGTCTTCCTCGACGGATGGTCTTTTATATGTCGCACACTCATCGAACAGGATTGGCACAAAGGAAGGGGGCGCGCCGGCAGAAGAACATTCTATATTATTCTGGCAAAGCCTGGCAGTTACCATCTTCTTCTCGTTTCTTGAAGTTGGGCGGATTGATCATGGTCGCGGTGGTGCCGGGCTCTAGTGGCGAGAGGCGGAACTTGGCTCAGTCTTGGCAGTTGTTCGCTTGTGGTTCGTGTAGTCGGATGTTCGTTTGCGCAAGGTGCTCGGCAAGATTAGTGGTATTGGGTAAGTGATGTTTATACTTGACTGTCCCCATTCTGTTGACTTGGAGCAATAATTGCTACAAGTGGATCTAATGTGACCCGCGACGTGGGTCCTTATATAGATACGAATAAAAGAAGGCGGAAAGGACGATAAACATGAGACCATAGAAATGGGAGAGGCAGGCGAAGGTAGAGAGAGAGAGAGATAGAGAGAAATTAACAAGAATGAATCACTTGCGGGGAAAGGGAAAGAAAAAGTTTCCTTGGTTTACCACCAGGGTCGTTTATGAGCCGCAGGTCTTTGCGTCGATGTATGGACGCATTTCTTCTCTTCACCAGCTCTCGTTACGATAGCATGTGTGGCGGCAAACAAATATTATTTTGGTGCTTCACATGTGCGACAAATGAATTTATAGACATCTCGAAAAGGTGAGTAATCACCAAAGCATTATACATTCAAATATATATGTTTTAATCATGTTATTTAAAATATGTTTTATTTTTATAAAATTTGTGATATAGATGTATTTTACTATATCTTCTTGTCAACAGCATGGCAAGCGTATATAAAATTATCTAACATAATCTAATGGGAAACGCAATGCGTTAAAGCATTCTATTAATAACCATGATAATATCCGCCCTCTTCTTTGATATCTACTCCAGTATTTATCAAAAGATAATATTTTTGACCAACCAAGTGTTTGCATGTAGGGAGCAACGTAATTTTATTAGACTGCATCTTCGGAGTGGACTAAAAAAATGTAAATATAGGTTCTTTCTGGCATAAATCATTAAACTATTGAGTATTTTAACTGTAGCTGACCAATCTATCAAATTGACATGCTACAATAATGCTCCACAACCAATTACATATTCATCAATGTTATTATAAGGGTAAAATGTTCTACATTACTAACATCTTCCTCTATACCAGGGGTCAGTAAACCGGTGGGCCACATGAGGTCCGGACGTACTATTTTGGCAGCTCATAAATGATTGACCATACTTGCAAAGCTGATGGCCCGTATTGATGTTACAACGTGTTTTTATACATTTCTAAAATGGTATCAATAAAATAATAATAATAATATTTAGGAATTTGCGAAGCTTCAAAATTGTGATTTTTTTCGAATATTAAGTGCAGATGGTATGTTTATAGGAACACATGGACATTGATTAAAACCTGGGTGACATATGGTTTATGTGAAATTTGTTTACAGGAACCAATGGATGTTGATTACAACCTAGGTGACATCAAGTTTATGTGATGTTTGTACACAGGCACCCATGGATGTTGAATACAACCTGGGTTACCGCAAGTTTATGTGATGTTTGTTTACAGGAACCCATTGGCGTTGATAACAACCTGGGTGTGATGGTTTGTTAATAAGAAATCATGGATGTTAATTACAACCTTGTTGACATCAAGTTTATGTGATGGTGTGTTTACACGAAACCATGGATGTTGATAACCAGCCTGGTTGATATCAGCTCCGAGAACAGATACTTCAGTAACCCATGTATGATTCTTTGGGCACCTTAGGTAGTACCGACAGAGGGAGGTGAAGGATGGGGTATTTATGAGGTGCCTGACGACATAACTATATCTAAGCTGGATAGAGAGGGGGAGGTATTCCCGGAACCAACATCAGCCGTACTTGCTGCGTCCAACATCATCCATCGGTCTTCTCCGCATATTCAGATCCGGCGTCGGAAGTGAGACTCCACCACCACAGACACGGGCAAGAACAATCAGAGGATTGTGGAAGAGGACAAGTCCGAGTGCTGAGTACGAAACAATCTACTCACCGAGCTGAACAGAGAATATATTGTGATGTGCTATCTGATCATAAATTCAGATATTTGTGGAAGTGTTATGAGGGGCCTGGTTTGGTTCCACTATCAGTATTGTTGAACTTGTTTTCCAAAACAGACCAAGATTTGACAGTCTTAAATTTTACTGTGATGTTTGTTCAGTGCTACTAGATCTACATCTATCTATTTGGAAAATACATAAATTATTTGCAGGTAAAATTCTGGACCAGGTATATATTATACTTTGGTAGATTTAGTCCAGAAATGAAAATATCAAATGGAATGCTTGGATTTCTATTTGACTGGAGCCAATTAATTATAAAGATGTTTTAGTAGGTACACAATTTTATTGGCATTTAGTATTTGTAAAGCTTAGGGATACATCCCACTCTACATTAATAACTAACCTCTGTTTTTAACAAAAAATTATTAGTGTCTAATTGATAAAGAAGATAGCAAGGTGTACACTTTTAAGACATTCAACCATTTCTGGTTACATATTCTCGGTACTTTTCTCGTTGATGGTGCTTTAAATATTCTTAACTACGGTAAAACTAAAATTAAGAGAGAATATAAGACAGAGATCACACATTTGAACAGTTCATATATTTTTCTAATGCATAATATGTTTGTATTGGTCTAAGTCGAGGTGAATATTGGCACAGTTAGTGTTTTGTCATCCTTTTTTTTACCGTTCAAAAGAATAGCATAAATTTCACTTTCGGTACAGATATGTGTACATAAATAAATGTATAAATGTGTAAGTGTAAACATAAATAATATATAATTTTAGTAATATAATTACATGCCAATATTAACAATAATTTGCAATGCAACTAATAAGTAATATTTTCTTAGAAATTGTCATCTATGTTTGTATTTTATAAAGTGGTAAAATTCATCCCTAATTTTAAAAATTACAGTTTCGCATGTGTTACTGGTCTTTTAGTTAGGTTTTACCTAAAATGTATCTTAAAACTTGTTAAAAAAACTTGTAATTACTTTGTGGTGTATGACTGCACTTATTAGGAATATCATTTAGCTTTCTACCCCAAACTCCACAAACAACTATGATTATTTTTAAACGTGTGGCATATTCCTACTTCAAACCAATTATATTGTGAATATATTTTTTAAATTATTCATTTTGAAGTTGGTGATGTATCAAACCATGTGGGTCCTGTAACTCAATAGATAAGTAACCTACACTTCAAACATTCCTTAAGATCGATATTGTTGTAAACTCAAACTTTTACTCGTCGCATATATCAAAATGACACCGTCAAGTGTAGTAATTTGGACTCTTATTCCAATAGAAACATTCTATCAGACTCACTAGAATGATTACAACTTATCTATACTTATAAAATAACATGTCCTGACTGAATGACTGATTCATCATCGCCGAGCGCAAACTATCAAGGCTACAAGCTTGAAATTTTGACTGTATATTCATTTTGTTATGTTGGCACCCACTAAGAAAAGATTTTAGAAAATTCCACCCCAAAGGGGTCAAAATAGAGGATGATAATATGTATGAAAGTCCTTCATTTTGAAAGTTACATAAACAAAATTTTGTATTCCGGTTATTGACGTAAAACAAATAAATAAGTGTTTCAGGAATTTTGAAAATTTTATTTAATAAGGGATGAAAAAGGGGTGTGAAAGTTTTTATCGGACTTGCATTATTTTTATCTGAGGTGAAGTTATGGTCATCAACGTAACGTAATATTTTAAATTAATCTGTAAATACATATATATATTTTCGTATTTGTATATAATCAACTTCCACGCGAGCAAAGCCGCGGGCAACAGCTATTTAGTAATAGTATAAAATATTATATTAATATAGTGATAATATTTTATTTTCTGACAAAAATACATATTTTTTACTCTCTAAGGTGCCCTTAGGTTTTATTTTTTTACTTTAGTTAGACAAATTGCCGCACGTCTGTTTTGTATTGTATGTGCGTACTATACATCACTAGCAAACCCTCAGTTCTCATCGTCCCATGTACTTATCAAGATAAATGATAGCAGTGCCCCAAGTGGAGGAGAAGGCTAACAAAAACCAGCAGAAAAAGGTACACTGAATGGCTTGTACAAAAAAAACACAAAGTTTTATCTCAGGTGAAATTGAAGTTTTTTTTACATCAATTGAAAACATAATTTTTTTATTTTTTATTTATTGGTTGTGTTTTACTTAATGCAGTATCAACTTATCCGCATGTTCTCTATGATTAGAAGATAGTGTTGGGTAAATTTTAGAAATTAAAACTAATATAAAGCTTCATCATTCATTTAGTGGTTGTTAAGTTTCATGATTTTGAGACGTTTTATTATTTTAACTGAAATAAAAACTTAGTAAAGATCAAACTGGACACACCCAACAGATGTCAACTATTAATATAGGGTAATAATATATATTTTATGCCTAAATAATGTAAAACTATAATATTAGCTACTTATCTAATCTAACTTAAAATAAGCTTCCTTATAGTAATTTCACGGTTGACATTACCTAGCCTTGCTACTGTTCAGTTAGCTAATAAATTAAAATATCAAATATAAACTATTTGACTTTTATAGAATACGATATATCATAAGAGAAGACATATGATATAGTGGATATAAATAGAGTTTGGCTGATGGAGGAGGCAGAAGTGGAAAGAGGAGTTGTAAAGAGAGTTAAATGCATGTACGAGGATAACAGTACTAATGTTAAGATGGAGAGAGGGAGGATGGAGTGGTTCCAAATAATAAATAGATTGAAACAAGGGAGTGCCCTTTCACCATTACTTTTATATTGCTCATGAACAAAATGGGAGGAAAGAATGAAGCCATGATATTTGTTTATGAATTGATGGTATGGGAGGAGAAGGAAAAGGAATTACAGGAACAACTACAAAAATGGAATAAGGAAGTGTAAGAGTATAGGATGAAATTTTGCTTAGCAAAGTGTGATGTGATGGTAATTACAAGGATGAGGAAAATTCTTGATCACAGCTATAAAGTAGAGCGTGGTAACTCCCTGCTTTCTCATTTACTATGTGTCAACAGGCTAATTCCAACTTAATTTGAAATTCTCGGCAAGTGGGGTGGTTTAGTAAAGATATTTAGGCTAGATTTGAAAGGAGTACAGATTCAAGAAAATTAACTATTTATGGATTAGAATTATCCAATCATTTCATTCTAAAATCAAAATTAAATGTTACATTTTACAATTGATTTGAATAGGAAGGTCTTGCGGATTCATGGTATCTTTACTTATAAATATTTTAGATTAACCAATGGCTAAATAGCAAATACTACTGAATCTATGTATATTTAAAAATTAAGTTTCTTTGTCTGTCTGACATTAAGAATGCCTGATATATACACCATCTAAGAGCTCGAATATTAAATTTTTTATAGTTTTTTTAGATTTATTAAAAACTGGGTCAAAAATAGAAATAAAATGAAGAGTATTTTCCTCTCTGTGTGTTGCAAATAAAAGTATTTCACAGTGTAACCACGAATCGTCAGGTATTTCTGCTTGTATTACATATTAAAATGATTACTTACTTCAAGATTCTATACATGGACTGGCGAACCTCTTTGAAAGCGCATGATAGATATATTCTATTACAATCGATTAAATTATTTTGCGTACCAAAGGTATTTTGAGAAGCAAAGAGGACTATAGAATTATTAATTGTTAATTTTAACTATCATTGTAACTTATTTTAATCAATAATTTCTATATCATTATCTTTAAAAATATATAAAGTTGAAAAACCAATAATTGAGGCGTTTTTTAGAAAAACTATTGAGGGGATGTTTCTAAAATTATATCAATAGGTAAGTTTTGGAGATGATATGCTTTAAAATTAGTATTTAAAAAAATATAAATTTAATCCCTTTGTTATGGTAAATTACTATAATTATAAGTTTTTGATAATTAAATGGTTTTATTTCACTTGGCTGAGCAGCAATGCTAAGAAAAAAATATTATTCTCGGGTATCAGGCTGCCTGGATTTCTAAACACTAAGCAAGTACCTGAGAATTATAGTGATAAGTATTTATATTCATTAGACTGACGTATCCGGCTTTCTCCTAAAGAAATAGTTAAGATAAAAATAATAAAACGGTTAAAGAGGTCAAAAACGATCAAAAATAAATCTGGTGAATAAGTTCAAACATAAGGGTAAGGTAAAACGATATCAAGTGGAAAAGGATTAAAAGGCTAAGAAAAAACAGTCAAAATTGGCGATAAGAGTAAAATGTATATTCATTTAGTGTAAATTAGATAAAATGTACTATAAAGTAAAAAAGATCTAAATAAGGGTGTAAAGTATAATATATAAAGAATTATTTCAGCATTTTATTTAACCCTTTTAAGTTACACCATATAAGCCCGGCTACCCTTTTGTCCATTTAAGCACATTTTCCACTTTTCACCCTTTTCATTCATTTACCTTCCTTCTATCATCTCCAAACTTTATGCCCATTTTAGCACTTTTAACAATTTTGCTCTTTTTTCCTTTATAACCTTTTTTGGCCCATTTACTCTTTCAACCCTTTTTACAATTCTTACCCTTCTACTGGCCATTTTAATACTTTTTAAGAAATAATTGACTAAAATAATTTCTAAAGACGATTTTTGCACTATTCACAAATTTTTACGAAGTATCAGGCTTTGCTTAGGATACATATTTTAGGATAGTAACTTAAAAACAATGTAAGAAAGGGCAAAAAGATTGAGAACTAAATCTAATAAAAACAAATTAAAATGATTGAGGATATTGGAAAAAAGAGTATTAAACGGATAAAAAAGTAATAATTAAAAGAAAAAAGGAAAGTTATTAAAAAATAAAATGGATATAAGGGGTAATAGGGGTTATATCCACTCAGATTAGTATTATTATATAAAAGTTCTATCAATTTTGAGCTCTTCCATTTGCCAGGCTTAGATTTTAAGTTCTATTTGCTCAGACGTAATTTGGCTCTCTGGGAATATCTATTGATTTATATGTCAAACTTCTACTTTATATCACACCAATATTTATTTCTGTATTTCATTTGTCTAATCTGCAGTGACAAAGAAAACCCTCCCATTTAATTATAATTAATTAGAGTAATAAAATATATATTATTTACTCTTATTCTGTTGATGTACGTACAGTTGTGCCAACATTGTATTTATTTATTATCACTTCCCAAAAAAAAATAACTCTGAGCTTTCTTTAACATGGTAAAAACTCAACAAGATTATTAGAATTTTAAAATATACATTTATTTTGATCTTACGATTCATTAAAGTATTTCTCTTTGCCATTTCCTTTTACTCATTCTCTCATCCATACGTAACTATTCTAGCAATATTCCTAGTTCTAAATTGTATCACCTCTTTGGTGTGTATTTGGAAATTTGTTTTGATTTTTGTTTGTTTATTGGTTTTAAAGAATTGAATAGGACGATAAGTTGTTGTTTGGCTGTTTTTCTTTGAATTCGGTTTTAAAATAATAATAAAGATGGGATGTTTAATTTCCCAATCAAGAGTCAAAACGGGAGACTGTGCTGAAAGTTATTAAAATTTTGAACTTTAAAAGTCTATACACAAGAATTTTAAATTTAACTTGGAGAAGAAGTGAAAAGTTTATGTATATCTTTAATCAAATATAAAGATATGTAGCTTTCAACTTCAGAATGGCTATGGTGAGAAGTTTCAAATTTTTTGTTTTGTTTTTCTACAATTTTAATCAGTCACTTAGTGACTATATCTTAAGATAACTTACCAAAATGAGAATGGAGCTATGAGCTTTAAGGCTACTTAATAATTTTAATTGAAATTATGGTATAGTAATCTATACCTTGTTAACAAAATAAAGTATATAAATATTAATATAAAATTTACAAAGACCAAATTTTAACTTTGTTTCAAGAAAATTATGTTACATTAGATTTGTAAATTAACGGAGCTCCATAGGCAGGATATGATATGAATAAATTTCAGAATACATAAATAACCAAACAAATAACTTTTTTTATTTCATAACTATTAATTTTGTTATATTACATTAGTATATAAAATAGAGGTGTAAGTGCATTTCTTATGTGTTTTACCCCAAGCATTATCAACCAGTTTCTTGTTGTTTCATGTAATATTGCTACGGCAACCAGACGTGCAAAGAGAAGGGATTTCCTAATCATGTGTTTAGACCCAGCGGTCCTGAGATAAGGTCTCGCGTGCAACTGAGCTAATTAAAATATATATTTTTATATAAAACACTAGGAGAAAAACGACAAAATAAAATATTTTACACACTGTATAGTATTGATTCAAATGTGCCATGAAGGACACGTAAAGGGGCTAGAGTCAATGTGTGTAATGAGGTGGGAAACAAAGGACAACATTATTTCTACAAGCCATTTCCATTGGCTCAAGTGTGTGTATCATGCCCTTCCGACAATAGTAAAACGGGTGACCTGGTCTAGTTTTAAGGTGTCAAACTTCTGTGATTGAGGTCAGGAGCTAAATCCTCGTTCCCGTCACAGATTTATCCGAATGCCAAACCCTTTCTTCTCCTCTGACAAGACGTGTATTAATCACAACATGTGAATGTGTGGAATGCCAGGACTCCACGGTGGTTCGGATTTCACGTTAAACTCTAGGTCTTCCATTTCATCTCACAATCACCCTACCATTACACATTAGTGTATGTGGGTAAAATCCAAACGGTTTGTAGTAGTAGTATTAGTAGTAGTAGTATTAGTAGTAGTAGTAGTAGTAGTAGTAGTAGTAGTAGTAATAATAATAATAATAATAATAATAATATAAAATTGGTTTGTCTTATTTTGGTTTTGAAAACTTTATGAATAGCTAGCACCACTTTTTAAAAATCCTTCTTTATAAATTCATTCGAATAGGATTCCTGGTGTAGAACTCTTTTTTTCTCGTGCCCTAGATAAAACAAATATCATAGACATAAAGTTACCTGAAGATCCTACACATCTCTCCACATTAACTAACACACATCTCTCCACTAAAACTAAAGCGCAGACTGGCGGTTTCCCTCAAAGTCATAGAACTTCAGATTTTGTTTATTGAGTACTAAAGTGATACCTGTTTCATCCACAATTAAATCCTGTCTGGAGTGAAATTGTATGTATTTGTCATATAAGGATGTCAGCAAATTAAAAATATGATTTCACCACAGGATTATTAAAGCCCATCACACGACAATAGACGTGGGTTCAGGAGATCGAAGCCATGGCTATGAATGTCTCTTCAGAAAGTCCATTCTTAACATGCCATTTGTTTGATCATGTAAAGTTGCTAACAATCATATTTCATTCTGCTAAATCAAATGCAAGTCCATGTAAATATAGGAGAGTAGGACCAAACATTCCACTTTCCATTTGCAGTGCATATACAACGAGTTTTGGTTCCTGCTGTCGTGTAAATACCAGCCTCTTACACATTCCAACCTCCTCCCCCCTTTTAACAACAAAATTTGATTTGCTCATGCTATATTGAGCCTATCTCTACTAGAAGCATCATTAGAGACAAAGTCAATTCCTGATTTCTTGAATCTTACTTTAAATATAGATTGTAGGATATGAAATTCTTTAGAAACTTTTAAATAATCCATATTCCCTTTCAAGGCCTCCTAAACAGCACCACTCATGCTCTCTTCAGACCACAGTTGCTGTTGTGTTTCTCTTATATATTTCTATGTGACAGGCATGTTAGCACCCCGGCCTATTGTAGAACATCATTATCATAACTTATGTAAACATGAAATAAGTTATTTTGAATTTTTAATGTTGGATAATATTTTATAAAAACATTTAATATGTTAGAATGAGTATAATATTCTAATTGATAAAATAATAGCAAAGTAACAATGAGTTTATAAAACAGGATAACTATCCTGTTTTATTCAACTCTGTTTTATTGAAATAAACATAGTGTGCTAAAAATACTAGCTAGGTACTAAAATTAAAGCTATTTCATAACGTAGATAAAAGATGTACTTATTCAATAATAAGTATCTTATAGAGTTACATTAAGGTTCAGAATATCTATGAAGAACCAAATATTCCAATAACACTGCAATGAAAACATTAAAAATGCAATTTTACTCCGCGTTGACACAAACCAAGCTTTTTTTTCTTGTGACTTTCACACCTGACAGAGCCACACCCGGCGAACTCTTAAAATTTTAATACAATATAATCATAATCATAACCAACAATAAGTAATCAAAACATACAAACAAAAATATTTCAACAATACTAGCCATAGACAAAGTTGGCAATGAGCTGCGAGGAGAGCCTCCCTCGTCTTGGCCAAGAAAGACTAACACAGAAAGTTGGTACTGGTTTGAACTTATACGAAGCTTCCCGAAAAGGAAAGTTGAAAACACACTGGTCAGAACTTATACGAAGCTTCCCGAGCAGGAAAGTTTAAACAGACTGGTCTGAATATAAACGAAACTTCCGGAGCCGGAAATTTGAAAACACACTGGTCCGAAATTATACGAAACTTCCCGAGCCGGAAAGTTAAAAGCAGACTGGTCCAATCATATCGAAGATTCCCGAGCCGGAATGTTGAAAACACACTGGTCCGAAATTATACGAAACTTCTCGAGCCGGAAAGTTAAAAGCAGACTGGTCCAAACATATACGAAGATTCCGGAGCCGGAATGTTGAAAACACACTGGTCCAAAATTATACGAAACTTCTCGAGCCGGAAAGTTAAAAGCAGACTGGTCCAAACATATACAAAGATTCCCGAGCCAGAAAGTTTAAAACACACTGGTTCGAATTGATAAGAAGCTTCACGAGCCCGAAAGTTAAAAACAGAGAAGTCCGAATCTAAACGAAGCTTCCCGAGCCGGAATGTTTATAACAAACTGGTCCGAAATTATACGAAACTTCCCAAACAAGAAAGTTGAAAACACACTCGTCCGAAATTATACGAAGATTCCCGAGACGAAAAGTTAAATAAAGACTTGTCCGAATTTAAACGAAGATTCCCGAGCCGAAAAGTTTAGAACACACTGTTTCGAACTTATACGAAGCTTCAAGAGCCGGAAAGTTAATAACAGACTGGTCCAAATTTAACCGAAGCTTCCCGAGCCGGAAAGTTGAAAACACACTAGTTCGAACTTATACGAAGTTTCCAGAGCCGGAAAGTTGAAAACACACTGGTCCGAACTTATACGAAGTTACCATAGCAGGAAAGTTGAAAACACATTGGTTCAAACTTATACGTAGCTTCCCAAACTACGTCCATACTTGAGATTTAACCTGTAGTTAAACAATAATACATTAAATTACTAAGGCCCTTTGTCATTGTTATAACAATCATATTGAATAACTAACTAAGATTTTATAAAACAACAAACTATAAGATAATTCCCCTGTTAGAGAAGAGAGCGTAGTAGAGATGACATTTTCCGTCATATGGTGTTTCCAGAAGGTTTTTTGAAGGTATCCGGTAAGTGGAATAATATAACAATATATATAATATCCATATTCCAGGTTATCTTTGATGGTGAAAAAAGTAACTATATCGGACATTTTTGATTGTTTGAGTAATACCATTGACCATCATTGTTCCTAAGAATGAGTTCCCTGGAAAAGTTAATCAAAAATCTTCATTGTTGGATTGACATTATTATTAGGGAAGGAAAATTTAATTGTCTTAGGAGATCACAAATGATTGTAACATTTCACCCGACCAAGATTCGAACCTCGAGCTTGCCGTCATCGGTAATCTAGTCTACTGTGAGAGTTACTCTAAAGATCATACAGCCACCGGAGGGGTGCTTGCTTCCGTTGATGTTTCTTATTTCTCTACTCTGTCCCTATCGTTCTCCCCGCTCCGCTTAATCGGTCGGTGCGAATGATGGTCTAATTTCCTTTTAGTTTAGTGTTTTCACTTTATATGTTCATTCAATCATGTTTCTGTCTTCTTGCTATAAGACATTGTATTTCCTTTTCTCCTGGTCAACAATTTTATTTTTACAATACATCTTTGGGCAGCCTCTGTTGTCTAGTGGTCAGAGTTCCTGGCTACAAGTCAAGTATTCCCAGGTTCGATCCCAGGGGCTGTCAAGCAGTGGGTCTGGAATGGGATCTAACTCAATCTCCTGAGGACAAATCAGTAGCCACTTGAATAAATAAGTAGCAGCTGAGGTCGTTGTGCGGTTCATATCACACCTTTTTCCACAAATTCTGGAAATATATTCACTAATGGCAGCGGCCGCTCGGTAGGTATATTCGCTTTCTTTGTTAATAAAAAGGAAAGCTCATCTCGAGAGTCTTTCGGGACTGGTTTGATAGGACGTATCACGGGCTATGTTTTAATTATTGTTGAATATATATTCTTGAAATTAATGAATTGCAGGAATACCCTAGGGGTGTCCAAAAGGTGCGACCACAATATTTTTTGGGTGGGGGAGGTCCACACTCTTGCTTAGGTGACAGAGGTAAGAAAACAGGTTGGGGTGGGATATTTTTAATTGCGTACTCGTATAGTAGACTCCCTGCATATATATTTTCTATTAAATATTGTCAGAGTGTAAAAACAATATAAGCATGTGGTTTTATTTAATAAACGAGTAAAGTGAGCTCTCCAATTTCACTCCACCGATTTGAATTTGTCTGTCTGTCTGTCTGTCTGTGGTGGATAAGTCGCACGATAACTTTTGGATGCATTGGCTATTTAAATTTAATTTTGTCAATTTATTCTTTTAACCGTTATACAGTCAAATTTTGTCGTGGAAAAAATCTAACGAGGGTTTAGGGAATAAATAAACCCTTATTTGTATAAAAACATGGCTGATTAATGATATAAGTATTTACTTTATACGGCTGAAACTGGTACATAGGTGCAAATTAATGGGACAACATTAAATAAGTTTTTCTCTATTTTTGGAATGGTTGGGGGGAGGGAGGAAGGTAATGTAAACGAAGTTTGCCCAGGAAACCACGTCTGCTAAGAACAACCTTAATGTATTGCATTTGTTCACACTTATTAGTGCTGATTGTGAAAGAGCTTTTAAACACAGGATGTTCGGAATATCATAGCTCAAACTTCACATATAGCTTGTTTGAACCATCAGTAATAAAATATCCCTTTACACTTATATCTGAAAACTTTGCTAATACAATTAAATTGTGTTCAACATTTCAATGTACAGCGCCGGAATGCTTTTCCAACACTTGTGTACGACAAGTTGCATATGAATTAGTTACGTGGCAATGCTCATGTAATAATTGGAATCACTTTCTGTGATGTATGTTTTGCTACCGTATTCCAAGGTGACGAGGTGTGTAGTGCCGCACTGACATAAGTGTTGTGCGATATTAACCGTGGTCATAGGTATGAAATTTTAATATATAGAACCCTCTACGCACAAATATGTGATCTTTGAAGTAGGAAATTTGAAATTTGGATTGGATTTTTTTTAATAAATTAAAACCTGGGTTGATAGATATAAAATGGATTGTATTTTTCTGTATTTTTGAAGTAAAAAAAAACGAAACCTGGAGTAACCATAAAATCCATTGGTTGTTTACCCAAAGCCACGATGGGTACTTCTGCTAGTGTCAAATAAAACACAAATCTAGACAATTCACCTAAAACAAAATCTGTTCTAAGGATATATAAAAGTTAGTTTTGACATTGTTTCCGTCGTGGGGGTTTTATTGTCACAGATGCTAATACCACCTACAACAAACAGATGTAACATATGTAACACTATTTATTCTGTGAGAGAGGTGAGGATTGGCCTTTTGAAAGTGTGACCAGATGAAGTCCTATTTTCATAAAAATGTTCTTCCTTATCTGATTATTAGAAAATTTACCATACACATTTTCACTTATTCGTACGTCAACACATGTGATTTTCAGTGCTCCCTTTTCATAGATATTAACTATATCTATAAAAATAACATATATAAAATGGGAAAATTTTATTTATTAGCTTTGGCCGCAATTGGGATATTAATCTTTGTATTTTCTAAAATATATAACTGTGAAAACTGGATTGTACACATATTTTAAAGCACCCAAAATCACCTTATTTGATTTTAAAAAATGTGTTTTTTCTTCCTTTAAAACTGTACTGTTTAAGTTTATCTATAAATGTACACTGCTTAACTTAAACAAAAAAAGATAACGATGAAAGGTATTTATTTTTCAATTAAGAAATAGATCAAATTATATATTAATACATAAATTTAAAGTACGTGTGGGAAAATTGGGCATATAATTAGGTGAAGTAGAGGAGGAAATCATATTATTGTGCTAGTTAGCTCAGTCACACCTGCATTCACACAACCTAACAATACAACATTGAGTGATAACCCCTGATCAGTTATCGCCTTTTCACTTTGGGTGTTGCAAAGGCACGCGCAGTCCTCAGCTACCAAAAAGTGTTATTAAGGTAAAATATCTAATTATATATCATTGTTTCCTTTAATTATAAATTATTACCATTGATTCGCCATGTTACCGATATGTGTAATGCATTTCTATTGAATGATTCAGAAGGCCAAATTGTTCTCCTTTCAGAGGATATTATTAGGTGGAAATTCTTATTTATAAAAATAAATTAATGCCAAATAATAGTAATAAGTAAAAGTTTTCTTTGTTTATAATACGACATAATGTAATATGATAGAAAACGCAAATTTAATGGAAGTAGGGTTCGATGTGCTGACCACATGACACCCCCTATCCATAAATGTTGGTGCTATCATCATTAACGGTCGTGGGCGCTGATTCTGTATAGCTCGCTTGCGACTTTTTTTAAATACAATTTGTTTTGTATCTATTTTTAAATGCTCAGTCCGTCAGAATTGAAAGTTAACAACTTATTGGCTCAGCCCTCGTGGTAAAGCAATACCTCCACACATGAATGCCAAGTAGTATGCATAGCCCATGGCTGGAATTAGATATAGCCTTAAGTCCTTAAAGTATTTCTTGACTCTTGAAAAGGAGTGATTGGAGATGACTTTGTCTTTTTTCGATGTCCAAATGGTTTGATCTACTATATTAATTCCACTTTTTTTTTCTCTTCCTGATAAATTCAATTTAACGTTACATACATAGACAATTAATTATCCTTGTCTCATTAATATATGAGCTAGAATTTTTTTCGCTGTTAATAATTAAACCATGCCAAACAAAATTTTGGTAGCAGTGCTACCAACAATTATTGATTTTACATGGTAACATAAAGCAAGTCTCCCCCTTTCAACATCTTAATTACTGTGAATAGCTAATTATGAAATTATTAAAGATTAATTATTGTATTCCACACAAGTAGTGCAAATAACAAATTAAATCTAAAATATTTGTAATTTATTTTTAAAAAGCTGAGTTAAAAATAGTCTTATAATTTAACGGTCCCAATTCTGATTCAAAATAATTTATATTATTTCCAGGTGGACAAAAAAATATATATTTGATAAAAATTTAATCCATGGGACATATTTTAGTTATAAAAGTGAAATTTATGTTTATTTAAAGCTTTTATGATTGTATATGTGGGACCATAGTTCGATCCATAATTTATTTGAAGTTACCAAAAAGGCCTCAAAATATCTATTGGTAAAAAGTTTTGATAAATACTTTGACTGAGATAAATTTAGGTTATTAAGATTTATGTTGATTATCATTTTCTAATAAATTAAATATATAAACTTATCTGATGATTCTTTTTTCAAATCTGTTTTTATTACTAAATCAATTCTGGAAATCCAAACAATAATACTGTCTATGTCGTCTGCATGTATTAATACACAGAGTGAGGAGGTATAAATAAATGAATCAAGGATAAATATTGTTTTAAGTTTACAAGTTTAAAAAAACTGTACATAAAATCTTTTTTTTAAGACTTGGAATATAAATATCTTTAAGTAAAAAATATTGTACTTTTATAGTTTTTTAAGAATGTCTCACGGTTGCCAAAGATGCCTGGAACATCATTAGAGATTGCGACGCATTTATTTCTATTCATTAGGATTTCTGCTAAGGGAGGATCTCGCATACATAGAGTCAGGGTTTGAGTTTCCTTTAAAAGATACGGCTGGATTTAATTATATCTGAAACTTAGGATCTCTGGAAACACTTAAACGATTAGGGTAAAGTCTTTCTTTTTTGGTAGGATATTAATCCAGACATGCCGTAGCATGATAAATCAGGTGTTTTGGAGTGGAGAATATCACAACCTCATGCTACAGATTCACTTTTTAATATGATCTCCTGCATCTTTTCAAAAGTTTGTGGTCAAAGGCCTGGTTATATAAAAATAGGTTTATACTGTTCTGATATATGAGGTAATTGTCATGGTAATTCCTGCATCACTGCTTCTTAGATAAGACTCTTTATATGAATATAAGAAATCATTGTAGAGGAATTCAATCAAGACGATTAAATTAATCCCATGAATTTCTTACCAGAAGATTTGTATTCTCAACCTCAGGAACAAATTGAAACAGATATGCAAACGAAGAAAAACATCAACAAAACCAGAAGACAACGAGGAGAAGGAATAATAATAATAAAAAGAATTCATAGAGTGTGATGAAATCGTGAATTAGGCCTACAGGGGATACTCCGTTGGGATAAAAACGGGCCTTGTACTCTACCTCGTAGGTGGTGTAAATAAAGTTTCTGTAGTATAGTATTAATATTGGTTTATAGATTTTATATGCCGTAATACGTGAAAATAGTTGCATATTAAAAATATGTATCGTACCTTTTATGTAGGAAATTTTCTTATCGACATATTTGAATAGAGACATAGGTCCAATAGATAAGGTGATATTGTATTAATAATTGATTCTTATTGTGGTCCACAAAAGATTTTCTGTACAACTATTTTACGGATACATTTGATATAATTTTTATAACTACTATATTAATCTCCTATACCAAAATTCATCTATCTTGGAACTAATACTAAAGAAACCACTAAATCACTTGACTATAATATTCCATTGGAAGTAAAGAAGAAATTTAGAGGTAGTATACGCGTCATTTGCTTAGAATAAGTGTGGAAAACTAATTGGGGAAAATCACTCGAACTAGACCCGAATGGAATTCAAGCCCTGATCTCCCCATATGCAGCAGGACAGTTTAACACATTAATGACGCCTTAGACCATTCATCCACTGAAGCGGGCTATTAAGCAATGTATAATGCAAGTAAAGTGATATTAAATAAACGGTTTATTATTTGGCTCATTTAGCTTGTATATTACAACATAATTAAAAAGTGTAAAATGTCAAGAAGTCAGAGAATTGATTACAAGTAATAATCCATGTTAAGACATTAAAGATGCTTTGTCGGTCAATTTGTAACACCACCCTTATTCACCAAACAATAAAGGCTGGCACACAACCTTTGACCACGTGACCTTCGATGCTCGCTAATAATGATTATTTTTTACAACGCGTCTTACTAACCTTTCGGGTTGTACGTCAATGTACTAATTAAAAGAATGTGTTAGGAATCTAAATGTTATAATTAAATTAAGAGCACTCGCATTTGCGTGAATGGAGACTGGAAAACCATTTGAAATAACCATCCTAAGTGCACTAGATCTTATACGAGCCTCGATCTCCGTGTCTTCGACAAACTTATCCAACACGAGAAAAGCACGTTATGGGCCCTGTGGCCACTCAATCGAGTTAACACTGACTTATTACAATAGACCACGATGTATCGTCCATCAAATATATCATCCACCATGATACGTCATCAATTATATACCGTGATGGACGATATACCGATGTAATAAGTTGTTGTTAATGTTTCGAACAACTTCATGAGTACAAGATAAGTGATTTATATAAACAATATTTATTATTGTAATTAATATTTTAGATATTACCTGTAATACAAGCCACGAGTGAAATAAAAAGACAAATGTTGATGCATGGAACAGTAATTTAATTCCATTTTAGAATCAATATGGAGGTTAATAGTAAAACATGTTGAGTTGAGTGAGAAAACAATAACAACTTTGATAATATCTGTGTTGGTTGTTTGAGTTATGTAGGGACAAAAATTTTACTGGACGTATATCAATATCTAAATTAGAATATATTGAGTGAGAGGATAATTACAACTTTGGTAATATCTGTGTTGGTTGTGTGAGTTATGTACGGACAAAAATTTTGGTGGAGGTACATCAAGATCGAAATAGGAATGCATATGTTAGGTTAGAGAACAATAAATACTTTGGTGTTAACGGTGTTTGTTGGGTGAGAGATGTAGCGACTAAAATTTGGCGGGAGGTACATCAATATCGAAAGAGTAATACACATATATAAATAACATTAAAAAGCATGAACATTGGGTTCGCGGTTCTTGAAGAACAGTTTGTAAGCCGGCACATAGGGGTCACGGCAGTCTTTCTCAAAAACCCTACATGGAACCACTATACGAAATAATTGCTTCTTCCCCGGTGCTTCAGCTGGAACTTTTGGGAAGAATAGTTTGTAAGCCGGCACATAGGGGTCTCGGCTGTCTTTCCCAAAAACCTTGCATGGAACCACTTTACGAAGAAATTGCTTCTTCCCCGGGTCTTCAGCGGAACTTTGCGGAAGAATAGTTTGAAAGCCGGCACATAGGGGTCGTGGTTTCGTAGATCCCTTGGCCAGAGTGATGTCGCCTTTTGAGTTTGTTGAGTCCTCGGTGCTTCACCTTGCAATGTGTCTGCCAATGATGTGCCATTAGAAGACCGGTCATTATGTGCTGAAACAAATATAAATATTCCGAAATAAATATTACTGACATAAAATGTTTACGTCAAGTTTCGAAATTTTAGTAATACTGATTTTATATAAGATCCACTGTCAATATTACTACATTTTATTTAATTAAACTAGTTGAAAAAGACACCTGAACACAGTAATTTAGTCCGATTCCTTTGGTTTAGGGCACAGATAATCTACCACTGAGCTAGCCAGGATTCATCCTGTGTTTCAGCTTTTCTCCACTCGTATTTATTATTATTATTATTAGCACCCGGTCTTTCAACCCGTTCGGTCTATACTCACTACTCTAATGTGAAAATATTAGGAGGATTGTGAGATGATCTTTAGGACCTACAGTTTAATGTGGAAACCGAACCACGGTGGACGCCTGGCATTCCCTACGTTCACAAGTTGTGATTAATACACGTTTTGTCAGAGGTGAAGGAAGTGTTTGGTATTCAGATAAATCTGTACCAGGACCTAGGAATTAACCACTGACCTGTAGCATAGAAGTCTGAAACCTTACCCTTAGACAACGCACAACTCAAACTCACACTAAGACTGTCTTAAATTATGATTGAAAAATGACACTGAACATGAGATGAATCCCGGTTAGCTATATGGTATAGCAATAGCGCACTAAGTTAAAGATCTCAGTCTCGATTTCTGTACAGGTGAATTTTTTTATCTAATTTAAATTAATTGAACTTTGGCCCCTTCAATATGGACAGTGGTGTAATTATAATGATTTTCAGCTTGTGTGTTGATATGAATATACTGGTTTTCCCAACATTATTAAACCAGATTGCATACAGCTATATATAAGTTGATAAACAGTCTCACCTTGGGGGTTCCTAACCCCGACATGTTTGTGGCCGGTTATCAAGTTCCCGGCAGCTCTAATCACTTTCTTGAACCACCTAGAACTTATTAATCCCAGGAGGAAGAATAAAAACATTTCAAATAAGCTCATATTTGCAATATTAAGTATTTAACTAGAACAATCGTAGTATAAGCTTCTCATCGAAATACAACAATACAGTTATGCTATATTCAGTCATTTCCAAGGAAAATACGTGCATTATTGGGTCGATTGTAAGGGTTGTTTTATTGTTGGAATTTCGTAAAACAAATGTTCGATTTATTTTAACTCTAAATAATACACATATAATATTGTAAAAATACGATTTTATAGATATAGTACAGCAAGTACGTAACTTTAAGTGATACAAATATAATATTTTGACAGTAGACCCGAATTTATATAGATATAGTCCAATAGTAATATTAAAACTATCATTTTTTAATTCTAGTTTTTGTCTCAGCATTGGAGTCGTCTATTTATCTTTTACTTTAAAGAGACTATAAAGTATAGTATAATATTATCGTAGCATGTATCGGTGTCAAGCAGAATAGACGCTATGCTCGCTTAGCTTGGGTTAGCGGAATGAGTTGTTTTGGGTTAGAAACCCGGACGCATGTATTGAGAGTGTTTTTGTATAAATTATCTTCTATCTGTCACCATTCTTATAATAGCCTATATTATACACCAGTCGTGGTAAGAATTAAGAAATTAGCAAAGATTAAAGCAGCCAGAATATTACTTCACAACCAATTACATATCCATCAATGTTATTTCAAGGGTAAAAGGTTCTACATTACTAACATCTTCATGTATACCAGGGGTCAGTAAACCGGTGGGCCACATGAGGTCCGGACGTACTATTTTGGAAGCTCATAAATGATTGACCATACTTACATCGCTGCTGGCCGTATTATTGTTACAACGTGTTTTTATACATTTATAAAATTGTATCTATAAAATAAAAATAATAATAATTAGGAATTTGGGAAGCTTCAAAATGTTGACATTTTTCGAATAAACCGTGCAGATGGTGTGTTTATAGTAACCCATGGACATTGATAACAACCTGTGTGACTACAGGTTTATGTGAAATTTATTTACAGGAACCAATTGATGTTGATTACAACCTGGGTGACATCAAGTTTATTTGATGTTTGTACACAGGCACCCATGGATGTGAATACAACATGGGTAACATTTAGTTTATGTGATAGTTTGTTTACAGGAACCCATTGGCGTTTATTACAACCTGGGTAACATTAAATTTATGTGATGGTTTGTTAATAAGAACACATGGATGTTGATTACAACCTAGGTGACATCAAGTTTATGTGATAGTTTGTTTACAGGAACCCATTGGATTTGATTACAACCTAGGTGACATCAGCTCCAAGAGCAGATACTTCAGCAACCCCATGTAAAATGCTTTGGGTACTTTAGGTTGGGGCGTACAGAGGGAGGTGAAGGATGGAGTATTTATGAGGTACCTGATGACATAACTAAATCTAAGCTGGGATTGAGAAAAGGAGGTACTCCCGGAACCAACATCAGCTGTACTGGCTGCATCCAGCATTATCCAGCGGTCTTCTCCACATATTCAGATCCGGCGTCGGAAGTGGGACCCCACTACCACAGACACGGGCAAGAACACTCTGAAGCTTGTGGAAGAGGACAAGTCGGAGTTCTGAGGACGAAACAATCTACTCACCGAGATGACCTGAGATTATATTGGGATGTGCTATCTGTTCATAAATTCATATCTTTGTGGAAATGATATAAGGTGCCTGTTTTGGTTCCACTATCAGTATTGTTGCACTTGTTTTCCAAAAGAGAGCAAGATTTGACAGTCTTAAAGCTAACTGTGTTGTTTGTTCAGTGCTACTAGAAATACATCTATCTATTTGTAAGATACATAAATTATTTGCAGGTAAAAGTCTGGAGCAGCTATATTTACACGTTTGTAGATTTAGTCCAAAAATGAAAATATAAAATGGAATGCATAGCTTTCTATTTGACTGGAGACAATTAATTATATATATGTTATTGTAGGTACCAAATTTTATTGGCATTAATATTTTAAAAAACTTAGGTCTACGTACCCACTCTACATTATTAACTTACCTATATTTTTAACAACAATCTCTTCATTATTATTGTTTAAAAGATAGCAAGGTGCACCCTTTTAAGACATTCAATGTCAGGTTCTTCCATTGCTGGTTACATAATCTCGGAACTTTTTTCGTTGATGGGTTTATAAATACTCTTAACTATGGTAGAACTAAAATGAGAGAGAATATAAGACAGAGATCACACATTTGAACAGCTCATATATTTTCCTCATGCTTAATATGTTTGGTTTGGTCTATGTCGAGGTGTATATTGGCACAGTTAATGTTTTTTCATTATTTTTTAACTTTCAAAAGAATAGCATAAATTTCCCTTTCGATACAGATATATGTACATAAATGAATGTATACATGTGTTAGGATAAACATAAATAATATATTAATTTAGTAAAATAATTACTAGAGCAATATTATCTATAATTTGCAATGCAACTTTTAAGTAACATTTTATTAGAAATTGGCAGCTATTTGTATTTTATAAAGTGGAAAATGTCATCCCTCATTTTAAATATGAGAGTTTCGGATGTGTTGCTGGTTTTTTTAGTTAGGTTTTAACTAAAATGTTTCTAAAAACTTGTGAATGTGGGGAATGCCAGGCCTCCAACGTGTTTCGGATTCCACGTTAAACTTTAGGTCCTTCATTTCATCTCACAATCATCCTACCATTACACATTAGCGTAAGTGCTTATAACCCGAATGGGTAGTAAGACGCGGTGCTAATAATAATAATAATAATCTTAAAATTTGTTTAAAAATCTTGTAATTTTCTTGGGGTGTATGACTGCACTTAGTGGGAATATCATATAACTTTCAGCCACAAACTCCCCAAACAACCATGATTATTTTTAAACGTGTGGAATATCGTTACTACAAACAAATTTATTTATTGTGTATAATATTTTTTAAATTATTCATTTTGAAGTTGGTGATGTTTCAAACGATGTTTCAAACGATGTGGTTCCTGTCACTCAAGAGATAAGTAGCCTACACTTTAAACATTCCTTATGATAGATATTGTTGTAAAGCCAAGGTTTTATTCGTCAAGTATATCAAAATGACACCGTCAAATATAGTAATTTTGACTCTCATTCCAATGGAAACATACTATCAGTCTTACTAGAATAAATAAAACATCTAATAATATAAAATATTATATTAATATTTTGACAGAATTTTATTTTCCGAAATGCGTACATATTTTTATTTTATTTTACTTTGTACAGTGCCCTTAGGTTGTATTTTTGGCTTTATTTATACAAATTGCTTCACGTCTTTCGTGTATTGTATGTTCGAATTATACATCACTATCAAACCCACAGTTCTCATCGGCCCATGTATTTATCAAGATATATGATAGCAGTGCGCCAAGTGGAGGAGAAGGCTAACTAAAACCAGAAGAAAGAGGTACACTGAATGGCTTGTACCAAAAAAATACACAGTTTAATTTAAAGTGAAATTGAATTTTTTTTTACAGTAAATGAAAACAAAAATTATTTTGGTTTGTATTTATTGGTTGTGTTTTACTTAATGCAGGATTAACTTAACTGCATGTTTCCTATAACTAGAAGTTAGTGTTGGGTAAGCTTTAGAAATTAAATCTAATATATAATTTTCATCATTCATTTAGTGGTTGTTAAGTTTCACGATTTTGAGACGTTTTATTATTTTAACTGAAATAAAAACTTAGTAAAGATCAAACTGGACACACCCAACTGATGTCAACTAATAAAATACGGTAATAATATATATTTTATGCCCAAATTATGTATAAATATAATTTTAGGTTCTTATCTAATCTAACTTAACCTAAGCTTCCATATAGTAATTTCACGGTTGACATTACCTAGCCTTGCTACTGTTCAGTTAGCTAATAAATTAAAATATCAAAATAAACTATTTGGCTTTTATAGAATACGAAATATCATAAGAGAAGCATATGATATAGTGGATATAAATAGAGTTTGGCTGATGGAGGAGGCAGAAGTGGAAAGAGGAGTTGTAAAGAGAGTTAAATGCATGTACGAGGATAACAGTATTTGTGTTAAGATGGAGAGAGGGAGGATGGAGGTTCCAAATAACAAATAGATTGAAACAGGGGAGTGCCTTTCACCATTACTTTTATAATGCTCATGAACAAAATGGGAGGAAAGAATGAAGCCATGATATTTGATTATGTATTGATGGTATCGGGGAGAAGGAAAAGGAATTACAGGAACAACGACCAAAATGGAATGAGAAAGTGTAAGAGTATAGGATGAAATTTAGCAATTGTAAAGTGATGGTAATTACAAGGATGAGGAAAAGGATTAAGCACGCTCTGATGTTGTGGATTGAGTAGAGCTTAGAAAAGTACAGATGAAAATAACTTGGAAGCGTAATTAATCTGAAAGATTGAAGTAGAAAGAAATTAATTATAATAGGACAGTAGTGAAAGTTGTTCTATAGACGTGTAAGAGGACCTGTTATGGAGAAAAGAGAAGTGCCCTTGAAGTGTAAGGAAGTGTTTTACAGGCATACTTTGTACCCATTGTCACATATGTAGCAGAAACATGGACATTGAATGTAAGAGAGACTAGGAAAGTGGAGGCCATGGGAATGAACTTTGCGAGGAGCGTGTTAGCTGTCACGAGGAGAAACCGGATGAGGAATGCCGTTATCCGGAAAATTATTATTATTAGCACCGCGTCTTACTACCCATTCGGGTTATACGCACTATTTCATCCGGAAAAGAGTGGGGTACATAGAGTACATGAGTTAGTAGAGGAAGTAAGACTGGAATGGTTTGGCTGTGTAATGATGATGGAAATAGAGAGGATGCCAAAGAAAACTTTGGAAATTAAGTTTGCATAAGAGAATTTACACTATTGACCCACTAGGTACGCCACATTTCAAAGGACATTTTTATTTTTATAATGATATTTTCATTTGATAGTTATGATTACAAATTATTGACTAATATTATATAAATAGTTTAAATTAGAAGCAGAAAAACAATATTTCATTAAAAATAACCCTACTTAGCAATCGATTTGTTACTGATGTGAGTCTCCCTTTCATAATGTTAACTCAAGCTACTGTAGGGTATGAACTGTACATAGATCATAGCTTTTCTTTCAGTAGCATAATGTTACGTCTTTCAGCATAGAAATCTAAACAAATTTATTAAGCTACAAATGTATTTTATTTTGAAGTTACACTGCTTACTTACTTATTCTATGGAATAGTAAGCAGCTTGATAAACAATATTTGGAAACATTTGAAATAAATCACCTTTCATCTTGTAAAGTAGAAAAAAGACTTTTGTTTAGCACCGCATCATACTACCTGGTCAGGTTATAAGAATATATACTAATTAGGCTAATGGGTTAGGTAAGATGAATGTTGAATTTTTAGGAAGTGTACCCGCATTTACGTGGAGAGAAAGAGTGGGATACCATTCAGGAAAAAAACTCAGTACATCCCAACCAGGTACAAACCAGGACCTCTCTGTCATCGATAGTATATTCTATTGCAAAAATGGTGACTTAGACCAGTGGTCGGAAAACTTATTTGCCAAAGAGCCAAATATGAACATTACAACAATTTAAAAAAAAATTGGGAGCCAAATCTGCTTGTTTAGTAAAATTTATTACACTAAATAAAACTAAATTTCATAATTAATAAATATTTATTGATGCGAACAATGTGCTTGCATCTCCTTGGAAAGTTTGAGTAAGTCAGGTTTGTACGTTGTTGTTTTTAATTTTAGGCATGATTCCAAGTTCTCATCAATAAAACGACTTCTCAGTTTACTCTTGATAATGTTCATTCTTGAAAAAGATTGTTCCCATATATATGTAGAACCGAAAAAGGAAAGAACACCAAAGTGGGCAAAATAAGACATTAACAACCGTAACAACCGTAATAACCGTGACAATATGAGTTTTATAAACAGTGTTTTGGGTATCAAATAATGAGAATCATATGTTAATAAAGTAAAGTAAAATAAATAAATTGAAACATTGTTACCTCAAATGGACACTCCATAATATAATGATCTACAACCTGTGTGTTGGAATTTTTTTATTTGATTAAATCTACTCTCGTTCATATATTTGGTGTAACCCACTTAAGTGGCAACATGGTTTAAAGCGCTACTCTAGCAATAGCCTAGCTGACTAAGTTGGGAGATAGGGTCTCAAATCAGGTCAGGTATGCTGAGGGTGGTTTTCCCTAAATGTTTTTACACGCTCCATCCATGCAAATGTGCTCATTTGTCCTCTAAATCATCTTTACTAATCCATAAAAACTTTAGTGTAGATATTACAAAAAAATTTTAGGTTTAATGGGTAGTAAAACATGGTAGAAAAAAAAATCATTTACTACCCCTTCATTTATAATGAAAACATGAAGAAGCATTTTCAAAACTGAATAGCATGAATGTCTTTTTTTTAACAAGTATATATAATGAGCTACGACACCTCCAAAACATCCATTCATTTGAAGAAGGGTTAAAACCTTCTAATTTTAAGTTATTATTAAATTCCAAATCTTCTTCGAGTTTTGTTCAGAGTATTGGGATTATTCCAATTAGTTTATATTTGTTTAGTTCAGAAGTATTAAATTTATTTTTAATTAATTATTTTGAATTTAACTCAACATTTCCACATATTTCAAATCTTTTACATTTGAATGAATATTTATTTTTAAATATGTGCAACCAAATGTTAACATCGTTCGTGTTGAAATCTACTTCTTTTTCAGAATGTGAACAACAAAATTCATCGTTCGCGTTTTTGCTCCAACTCTATCTCCTTTTGAAGGACATTGTGTGAAACTAAAAAAACATGTGTGGTTTTTGGAACATTTTCCCTTCAAAATATTTCGTAAAAGACCAGGTTTACTTAATAAACCAGTGAGTTTTGAACATTTCTTCTACTAAAAAGTTTTTAACAGGTCCACGTCTCTACAGCTTTGTACGGGAACGGTCCACGATCGAATGATATAAAAATTATATCAATTAACATTCGTTCCACGGCATTACATAGAATGGTCCACGTTAAATTAATCTCTCTATTTTCAAGAATAAAAACCATTCGAGTATAAAGAAAAAATTATTTACTATCGTACTTGGTTGAAATAATAAATATAAGAAATAAGGAATATTAATTTGATAAAAAGCAAGTTGTCATAATTATATAGACGTAAGAGCCAAGCCCTTACTAACATTAACAAGGCGGACGCCACAAGACTCCAACCCTCGATAGTTCCCAAGCTTCACCACCTTTACAAAGACAACATTATAAAGTGGAACTCAACAAACAGGGGATTCATCTTCATCACCCTCTCAACTCACAAAATACACTACAAGTGGCTTCAACAACGAGCAACATCAACAGAGAAGATTAACGTTTCAAATCAAATACAGTAGAAAGTGGAATTATATAAAGGGAACTTGCAGAAGAATTCAAATTATGGTTTAGTTAAAATAATGTTTATATATTTTCTCTCATTTATTCACAAAGAAGCAGAGGCGTATTAGAGAAATAATAATTATAGAACCCAGGTTTTAGTTAATAAATTGACATTTATTAGTTTTATGATTTATTGGAAAGTTAACCAAATAAAATAGTGTCATGAGTGTGACGATAGAGAAATATGTACTTACAGATTATAAAGTGTCTTAAAACGACTATCCTTTTGTTTTTAACAAACAGGTTTAAAAGATAACAATTTCATGGAGCCATATCAATTGTGAGAAAAACATACGAATTATAATAAAAAAGTTGCACCGCCTTTACGGGAATGTATGGGGAAGGTGCAAATTAACATACAAGAAATGAACATAGCAATAGAGAGTTTATTTATAGATACAACAAGCATGTAAAAATAGGAGAACAAGTTAGTATAAGATTTTGGTTCATCTATATAGTGGTGGCACTAATGCCCAATTGCGTATATAGTTCTCTGCTCACCAGCCGAGCGCCAGTCAACACTTTGTAATAGTTTTCAGAGAAGAGCGGGCGTGAATGCAAGCTGCCCAACCTTGGGCCGACACGCCCATTACGGCGCCTCGCTAAGTTAATGTCCCTTAAGGGGGAACCAAACAAGCCAGAGGGGCTAGAACATAAGAAACAGGATAAACACTTGCCTTAAACAGAGTATAGTTGCCCGGGAATTGAACCCACAAAACACAGCTCATAGAGTCCGTTCCAAATGGGAAGAACCCGCAAGACTTGATCTATACTAAACGGTGTTGAGCCCGCATAGTAACTCGGCTAGTCATCAGCTAAGCGAACTACAACAATCAATGTCACCGGGGCACAGCCTCACACCCGGCCTGATCTACGGGGTGTTTCACAGAGACAGATGCTCCCCAGTTAGTGAGAGAGAGAGAGAGAGCTTTACCTCACACAAGTGGCGTATCATATAGCCCCGTATAACCAACTGTGTTACAACAACTACACCAAGTCAGCTATCAGCAGGGGATCTATACGCAAACCAATAAATATACAGAATACCTAAAGTTACATAGAGCCATTCAGGCTACCTACACACATTAGTAGAGCTCAAAGGGCTCTTAACAATTAACAAAGCTGCTTGTAACGAGCAGAAGGAACTAGCGTATGAGAACTATCCTGACTAACTTTCCCTTTTAAGGTGGTATATGCAACCACACGCTACACTAAAAGGGCCCATTTCTCCTAACCAGCACGTCACATCCATTAAGGGGACAAGGGTCAGCGAGCCCAAACCTTGTCACCTAGCGCAAAGTAACTCACAGTTCACTGAAAGAGTCCGAACGCTCACATTAAATAAAATACAGATAGAGTTCATAAGACGCAACGACACCTTAATACTCCTGACAAATGTCCACACAAAAATATTAGAGGATCTCCTGAAAGTCTAGCACAAAACAATACCTTAAGACAACTCAGGTCTTAGTGAACGATAGCTGGTAGCTGTGTACCAACCTGGGCCAGCAAGAACAGTCTAATAGGCCCACGTACCGAGAGAAGCGTCGAGACTGACGAGATGTACCAGCCCTGGTCGAGCGAAGAACCAGCGCCAGTAGAATGGAGCGGTAGCCGTGTACCAGCCCTGGTAGAACCATGACAGTCTAATACGAACACGCACGGAGAGAAGCGTTGAGCCTGATGAGAAGTGCCAGTCCTGGTAGGGAAGTACCAACGTAAGTAGAATGCGGAGCTGGTAGCCATGTACCAGCCCTGGTAGAACCATGACAGTATAATACGAACACGCACGGAGAGAATCGTTGAGCCTGATGAGAAGTGCCAGTCCTGGTAGGGAAGTACCAACGTAAGTAGAATGCGAGCTGGTAGCCGTGTACCAGCCCTGGTAGAACCATGACAGTCTAACAGGAGCACGCACGGAGAGAAGCGTTGAGCCTGACGAGATGTACCAGTTCTGGTAGGTCTAAGTACCAGCAGACTGATGTGCAGCTTGCAGGCGGTAAACAGCGAAGTATTTGCCCAGCACTGGTAGAAGTAGAAGATTATAAATCCATGCAATGGTAGCGGGGGCTAGCTGGATACAGCCCAAGGTTCCCAAATTAGGAACGCCATAGCGTAAGTCTAAGTCTATTGCTTCCAGCCGTGGAAAAGCATGACTCCAGCAAGCGTAGAAGGGTCAAGCTGTGTTCTCAGTCCCACAGCGACTCTTGTCCTCCCTACGCTGATAGAAGTCGCTCTTAATAAGTCACTTGTTTGAACCGTCGCCTAGAGCGTCAAAAACAAGAATATATATCAGTAGTAAAGAAAAAGATCCGCTGTACAGAGCGTTGTAAACACGTGAGGCACGCATGCGCAGCCATACCAGGGATGCAGGGAAGAGAGAACAAGAAAGGGGGAAATTCACAGCGCATGCAAGGCAGGGGAAATAGTTGCGCTGGCGCATAAGAGAGGCTCGAAACAAATAGAAGAAATGACAATTAAGTAGGTGGGGAAAGCATGCAATCAAGGATGAGAGGAAAATAGAAATTTATGTGTCATAACCATGCTTAAATCACAGTGACCTTGTGCGAGCTAATATCTCACATTAGCACATTAGCTCGGCACAAAGTGACAGAAACACCAATACTTGAGATTTCAATAATATTAGTACGGTATTTTTATTGTATTTATTGTCTATATTAGTAAACAAACACTTAGGGGGGATGAGAAAACGTTGTTTAACACGAATAAAGAGTGAACTAGACTAGACTAGTGACAAACTTGTTGCTGGGATAAGAGTATTTCTGATAACTCTTTCTGTCATCTACCAACTCCCGTGGCGAATTGACTATATCGTTACACTACATCAAACCTCATAAGATAAAAAAAAACACGTTATATTGTCAGTTTACTATACCTTTTAATAGGATATTATTGAATTATATTCTTCAATTACACTACCTCATAGAATGGAAATATACTGGACACAAATATTCCACATCAAGAGTTCAATTATTTTAAAGGACTATTCTGTAATGATAATAATTTGGAGTCAACTGAAGATCCTACTATTTACTCTCATATGATTAGGAAGGGGAGCATATAGAAAGTGCACCCACATTTGTGTAAAGCTAAAATTAAAAACTATTTAGGAAAAAAAATCTCAGTGCACCTGAACGACACTTGATCACTGTAATCGGCAGTCGATCTATGACTAGAGTAGCGCCTTAGGACATGCATTCACCGAAGCGGGTGATAGATACATTTAATTTGTTTATAATTCATTAGTCACACCAGTGGACACGTGGGAAAAGGCGTATTGTCTGGTTTGCTGGTGATTTAGAGGTTTGGGTCCCAGCCGGGGGTACTATATTTCTCCTGGTGGGTCCCCGCTCTCTTCCACACAAAGAGGGTACACATTCTCTAAAGAGTAACTTCTTTCATCCCTACCCCATCAGTTTGAATGTGCTAATAGGCCTTATTAGTATCGAGACGCGGAGAGTGGAAGAATAATATCATTGATATACAATTTACAAACTTAATTAACTCTAAAACCGACACTTGCACCCATTGTTCATATCATCAATGTATAAGTGGAAGAAATATTATTCCCTAATTTGATAACTGATGTATCTTTCGATTGAATTGGGAGACGAATACTTAGTTAAATAGGCAGACGCACTATAGACTAAACAAAAATGTAGGTCTGTAAAAAGAACGGAGGGGCTAAATAAAAAGGGTGAGATGATTATGCGGTGGTGACGGTTATGTTACGAAATATGGTAACTCCCCGCTTTCTCATTTACTATGTGTCAACAGGCTAGCTACAACTTAATTTGAAATTCTCGGCAAGTGGGGTGGTTTAGTAAAGATATTTAAGCTAGGTTTGTAAGGAGTACAGACTCAAGAAAATTAACTATCTATGTATTCGAATTATCCAATTATTTCTTTCTAAAATCAAAGTAAATGTTACATTTTACCATTGATTTGAATAGGAAGGTCTTGCAGATTCATGGTAGCTTGACTTATAAATTTTTAGATTACCCAATGGCGAAATAGCAAAATACTACTATATATATGTATATTAAAATTTAAATTGATTTGTCTGTCTGAGATTAGGAATGCACGATATCTACAGCATCTACAAGCTCGAATATTTAATTTTTGATAGTTTTTTAGATTTATTAAAAACTGGTCAAAATAAGGAATAAAATAAAAGATTTTTTTCCTCTATGTTTGATGCAAATAAAAGTATTTCTCAGTTAACCACGCAACGCCAGGTATTTCTGCTAGTATTACATATTATAATGATTACTTCATTTAAGATTCTATATATGGACTGGCGAACCTCTTTGAAAGCGCATGCTAGATATATCTATTACAATCGATTAAATTATTTTGTGTTCCAATGGTATTTTGAGAAGCAAAAAGGACAATAGAATTTTTCATTATTAATTTAAAATATCATTGTAACTTATTTTAAACAATAATTTCTATATCATATACTTAGAAATATATAAAGTTGAAAACACAATAGTTGAGACGTTTTTTAGAAAACCTATTGAGGGGAGTTTCTAAAATTGTATCAATAGGCAAGTTTTTGAAATGATTTGCTTTAAAACTAGTATTTGATAAAATATTAATTTAATCCCTTTATTATGGTAAATTACTATAATTATAAATTTGTGATGAATTAAATGTTTTTATTTTACTTGGCTGAGCAACAATGCAAAGAAAAAATATTATTCTCGCGTATCAGGCAGCCTTGATTTCTAGACCCTACGCAAGTACCTGAGAATTATAGTGATTAGTATTTATATACATTAGACTGACGTATCCGGCTTTGTCCTGAAGAATTAGTTAAGGTGAAAATAATAAAACTGTTAAAGAGGTCAAAATGATCAAAAATAAAACTTGTGAATAAATTCAAACATAAGGGTAAGTATAAACTATATCAAGTGCAAAAGGATTTAAAGGCTAAAAAAACGGTTAAAATTGGCGATAAGAGTAAAATGTATATTCATTTAGGGTAAAATGGATAAAAAGAACTAAAAAGTACAAAAGATATAAGAAAGGGTCTAAAGTATAATATGTAATCAATTATTTCAGCATTTTATTTAACACTTGTAAGTTACCTTTTATAAACCCGGCTTTACCTTTTTGCCCTTTACGCACATTTTGCCCTTTTCACCCTTTTGATTCATTTTCCTTCCTTCTATCATCTCCCAACTTTTTGCCCTTTTTGCACTTTTAACATTTTTGCTCTTTATTCCTTTATAGCCTTTTTTTACGCCTTTTCTCTTTCAACCCTTTTTTACATTTTTTACCCCTTTTTAATAGCTCTTTTAATACTTTAGAAGAAGTGATTAACTAAAATAATTTCTAAAGACGATTTTTGCATTTTTCACACTTTTTTACATGAAGTATCCGGCTTTGCCAAGGATAAATATTTTAGGATAGTAACTTAGAAACCATGTACAAAAGGATAAAAAGATTGAAAACTAAATCTAATAAAAAAAAAATTTTGAGGTTATTTGAAAAAAGAGTATTAAACGGATAAAAAATTAATAAGTAAAAAGAAAAAAGAAAATGTATTATTAAATAAAATAGGTATAAAGATTATTAGGGGTTAAATTCACACAGATTAGTATCATTATATAATAGTTCTATAAATTTTGAGTTTTTCCATTTCCCAGGTTTAGAATTTAAAGTTCGATATGATCAGACGTAATTCGGCTCTCTGGGAATATCTATTGATTTATATGTTAAACTTCTACTTTATATCACACCAATAATTATTTCTTTATTACACTAATGTCCCTTAATTTTCTTCCATAGAGTGTTGACACAATACTAGAGTGATGTCTGAGGGAAAATCAGGATCATCAACTTCCTGGTTATTGTGAATTGAATGAGAGTGAGGATCTTTAAAGCTGATAATTTTTAGAGCATGGCACATTGCTACATAGAGTTCAAACAACCAGTTGGAAAAAACATTCGGTTCCATTTGCGCGATTCCAGTTTTCCTGAAACCTCTCACCGTTGTTTTCACACTTTCAGCTCTCATAAAGAAGTATACGTAAAGTTTTCCCAATTCTTTAATCGTTAATTACGCGTCCTGAATGTGACCGTAAACATTTTTTTGTCTAATGTGCTGTGACAAAGAAAACACTTTTCTTTAATTATAAATAATTAGAGTAAAAAAATATATATTATTTCTCTTTTTCTGTTGATGTACATACAGTTGTGCCAAAATTGTATTTATTTATTTTAACTTCCCAAACAAAATAACTTTGAGCTTTCTTTAACATGGTAAAACTAAACAAGATGATTAGAATTTTAAAATATACATATATTTTGGTCTTGCGATTCATTAAAGTATTTCTCTTTGCCATTTCCTTTAACTCATTCTCTCATCCATACGTCACTATTCTAGCAATTCCTAGTTATAAATTTTATCACCTCTTTGGTAAGTTGTTTTGTGTTTGTTTATTTATTGTTTTGAAGAATTAAAGGGGACGATTAGTTGTTGTTTGGCTGTTTATCTTTGGCGTCGATTTTAAAATGGTAATAAAGCTGGGATGTTTAGGTTCCCAAACAAGAGACAAAAAAAGACACTGTGCTACAAGTTATTAAAATTTTGAACTATAAACTTTTTACATAATATTGTAAAATTTAGCTTGGAAAGGAAGTAAGAAGTTTATGCATATCCTTAATCAAATATAAAGATATGTAGCTTTCAACTACAGAATGGCTATGGTGAGAATTTTCCTATTTTTTTTTGTTTGTTTCTACCATTTTAATCAGTCACTTAGTGACTATTTCTTAAGATAACTTACCAAAAAGAGAATGTAACTATGAAAAGTAAGGCTACTTATTAATTTTAATTGAAATTATAGTATAGTAATCAATACCTTGTTAACAAAACAAAGTTTATACATATTAATATAAAATTTACAAACACCAAATTTTAACTTTGTTTCAAGAAAATTATGCTACCTTAGATATGTAAATTAACGGAGCTCCATAGGAAGGATTTGATATGACTAAAATTCAGAATACATAAATAACCAAACAAATAACTTAATTCTTTTTTTATTTCATTACTATTAAATTTGTTACATTACAATAGTATATAAAATTTAGGTGTAAGTGCATTTCTTATGTGTTTTACCCCAAGCATTATCAACCAGCTTCTTGTTGTTTCATGTAATATTGCTACGGCAAACCAGACGGGCAAAGAGAAGGATTTCCTAATCATGTGTTTAAACCCAACGGTCCTGAGATAAATCTCTCTTGCAACAGAGCTAAATAAAATATATATTTTTATATACACCCAGGAGGAACCACGACAAACTAAAATATTTTACACACTGCATAATATTGATTCAAATGTTCCATGAAGGACACGTAAAATGGCCTGAGTCTATGTGTGTAATTAGGTGGGAAACAAAGAAGGACAGCATTATTTCTACTAGCCATTTTCAGTAGCTCAAGTGTGTGTAGCATGCCCATCCATCAATAGTAAAACGGGTGACCTGGTCTAGTAGTAAGGTGTCAAACTTCTGTGCTGGAAGTCAGGAGCTAAATCACGGTCCCGTCACAGACTTATCTGATTGACAAACCCCTTCCTTTACCTTGACAAAACGTGTATTAATTACAACTTGGAATGTTTGGAATGCCAGGACTCATCGGTGGTTCGGATTCCATGTTAAACTGTAAGATTTCAATTTCATCTCACAATCACCCTACCATTACACATTGGTGTATGTGGGTGTATTCCAAACGATTAGTAGTAATATAATAATAATAATAATAATAATAATAATAATAATAATAATAATAATAATATAATACTAATAATAATATTATAATTAATAATAATAATAAATACTAATAATAATTAATAATAATAATAATAATACTGCTAATAATAATATTAATAATAATATTAATAATAATAAATAGGGATTGTCTTCTTTTAGCTTGGAAAACTCGATGAATCACTAGAACAACTTTTAAATATCCTTCTTTATCCATTCATTCAAATAGGATTCCTCGTGGTGTAGAACTCTTTATTTTCTCCTACCCTAGACAAAACAAATATCGTAGGCATAAAGTTCCCTGAAGATCCACGCATATCTCCACAGTAACTAACACATATCTCATACTGAAACTAAAGCGCTGACTGGCCTTTTCTCTCAAAGTCATAGAACTTAGATGTTGTTTATTGAGTACTGAAGTGATACCTGTTTCGTCCACAATGTAAATGCTCTCTGGAGTGAAATTGTATGTATTTGTCATAGAAGAATGTCAGCAAATTAAAAATATGGTTCCACCACAGCATGGTTAAAGCCTATCACACGACAATAGAAGTGGGTTCAGGAGATCAAAGCCATGGCTACGAATGTCTCTTCAGAAAGGCCATGCTTAACCTGCCATATGTTTGATCATGTAAAGTTACTAACAATCATATTTCATTCTGCTAAATCAAATGCAAGCCCATGTAGCTTGAGGAGTGTTGGACCAAACTTTCTACTTTCGATTTGCAGTGCATGTACAACGAGATTTTGTTCCTGCTGTCGTGTAAACACCTGCCTCTTACACATTCCAACCCCCTCCTCCGATTACCAGCAAAAATTTATCTGCTCATGCTATATTTTTTTGAGCCTATCTCTACTAGAAACATCAACAGATCCAAAGTCAATTCTTGATTTCTTGACTCTTTATTTAATATATATTGCAGGATATAAAATTGTTTATAAACTTTTAAATAATCCATATTCCCTTTCAAGGCCTCCTAAACAGAACCACCATGCTCTCTTCAGACCACAGTTGCTGTTGTGTTTTTCTTATATATTTCTTTGTGACAGGCATGTTAGCACCCCGGCCTATTGTAGAACATCATTATCATAACTTATGTCCCACATGAAATAAGTTATTTTGAATTTCAAGGTTGGATAATATTCTACAAAAACCTTTAATAAGTTAGAATGGATATATTATTCTTATTGATAAAATAATAGCAAAGTATATATGAGTTTATTAAACAGAATAACTATCCGTTTTATTCAACTCTGTTTTATTGAAATTAGCATAGCGTGCTAAAAATATTAGCTAGTTACTAAAACTAAAGCTATCTCATAAGTAGATAAAAGATGTACTTATTCAATAATAAGTATATACTAGAATGGAATTATAGTTCAGAATATCTATGAAGAAACAAATATTCCAATAAAACTGCAGTGAAAACAGCAAAAACGCAAATTTTTTTTTCGCGTTAACACAAACAAAGCTCTTTTTCTTGTGACTTTCACACCTGACTAAGTCTCACCAGGCCTACACCATATAATGAGAAGATCGCTGCACTTCCTAGTGGGAAACTACCAGTGACTCTTTTTATCTTGCCACCCCATTAAGGCAAACATTCCATATATATGTATGTATATATATAAACATATTAATGTATATATGTTATATATATATAAACATATTAATGATTGTATATATGTATGATATGATATATATATTATATATATATATAAATATATATAAATGGAACTTCCATAAATGACTTTACGAACAATTGTAAACTTTCCAAGAAATGATTTCCTTCATTTGATCCCTATTCTTGGATCTTGAACGACTTGATTATGAATTTATTCACTTTTTATTATTTCATAATACAAAAATAAAACATCACTCAATTTTTTTTTTTTCATGTGTGACAATTCAAATTCTGGTTCTCCTATATAATGCACATCCATTAACCAAAATTACATAATAATTAATTATTAGGTAATAAATATAAATTTGGAATTATGCATTCTGAGAATAGTGAAGAGCTCTTAAAAATTAAATATAATAAATTTTAATCATATTTAACGATAAGTAATCAAAACATACAAAACAAATATGTCAACAATACTAACCATACACAAAGTTGACAATAAGCTGCGAGGAGAGCCTCCCTCGTCTTGGCCAAGACCCTTAGTCATTGTTATAACAATCATATTGATAAACTAACTGTAGTAAGACGCGGTGCTAATTATAATAATAATAAATAAACTAAGCTCTTATAAAACAACAAACTATTAGATAATCCCCCTGTTAGAGAAGCGTGTATAGTAGAGATGACATATTCCGTCTTATGGTGGTTCCAGAAGGTTTACGGTACACGGTATGTGGAATAATAATACAATATATAAAATATCCATATTCCAGGTTATTTTCAATGTTGAAAAAGTGCCTATATCGGACATTTTTAATTGTTTGAGTAATACCATAGATCATCATTGTTCATAAGAAAGAATTCCCTGGAAAACATGGCTTCTAGCGTTAATGATATAAGTATTTACCTTATACGGCTAATACCTGGTACATAGGTGCAAATTACTGGGACAACATTAAATAAGATTAAGTTTTTCTCTATTTTTGTTATGATCGGGGGGAGGGAGGAAGGTAGGTGGTAGACTTGTAAACGAAGTTTGCCCAGGAGACCACGTCTGCTAAGAACAGCATTAATGTATTGCATTTGTTCACACTTATTAGTGCTGCTTGTGAAAGTAGTTTTTATATACAGGATGTTCGGAAAATCATAGCTCAAACTCACATATAGCTTGTTTGAACCATCAGTAATAAAATATCCCTTTACACTTATATCTGAAAATTTTGCTAATACAATTAAATTGTGTTCAGCTTTTCACTGTACAGCGCCAGGAATGCTTTTCAAACACGCGTGTACAACAAGTTGCATATGAGTTAGGTACGTGGCACTGCTCATGTAATAATTGGAATCACTTTCTGTGATGTAGGACCGTTAATGATGACCCCCAGAACGTATTCCCCTTTTTATATAGACTAGTGTGCTGCTTACTATTAAATGTGGTATGTTTTGTTACCGTATTCCAAGGTGTCGAGGTGTGTAGTGCCGCACTGACATGAGCGTTGCGCGATATTAACTGTGGTTAGAGGTATGAAATTTTAATATATAGAAGCCACTCTACACAAACATCTGCACTTTGAAGTTAGAAATTTGAAATTTGGATTGGATTTTTTAAAATGAATTAAAAATTGGACCGTTAGAAATAAAATGAAGTGTTTTGATCTGTATTTTGAAGTAAAAAGAGCGTTGCCTGGGGTAACCATGAAATCCATTGATTGTTACCCAAAGCCACGCTGGGTACTTCTGCTAGTGTCAAATAAAACATAAATCTAGACCATTCACCTAAAACAAAGGTCTGTTCTAAAGAAATATAAACGTTTGTTTTGACATTGTTTCCGTAATGGGAGTTTTATTGTAACAGATGATAATACCACCTACAACAAACAGATGTAACATATGTAATAATATTTATTCTGTGAGAGAGGTGAGGATTGGCCTTTTGAAAGCGTGACGAGATGAAGTCCTTTATTCATAAAAAGGGTCTTCCTTATTTGATAATTAGAAATTTACCATACACGTTTTCACTTATTCGTACGTCAACACATGTGATTTTCAGTGCTCCCTTTTCATAGATAATAATTATATCTATAAAAATAACATAAATAAAATGGTAAAAATGCTATTTATTAGCTTTGCTGCAATTGTTGTTTTAAATTAAAGTAAGATCACTCGCATTTGCGTGAACGGGGAATGGAAAACCATTTGAGTATAACCATCCCAAGTGCACTAGATCTTAAACGAGCCTCGATCTCCGTGTCTTCAACAAACTTATCCAACACGAGAATTGCAGGTTAGACCATGTGGCCACTCGATCGAGCTAACACTGACTTATTACAATAGAGAACGACATATCGTCCACTCAAATATATCATCCAACGCGATACGTCATTAAATATATACTGTGATGGACGATATACCGTTGTAATAAGTTGTTGTTAATGTTTCGAGAAACTTCATGAGTACAAGATAAGTGTTTTATAAAACAATATTTATAATTGTAATTATTATTTTAGAAATTACCTGTAATACAAATTATGAGTGAAATAAAAAGACAAATGTTGATGCATGGAACAGTAATTTAATTCCGTTTTCAAATCAATATGGAGTTAAATAGTAAAACATGTTGAGTTGAGTGAGAAAACAATAACAACTTTGCTAATATCTGTGTTGGTTGTGTGAGTTATGTAGGGACAAAAATTTACCTGGAGGTACATCAATATCGAAATTAGAATATATTGAGTGAAGGATAATTATAACTTTTGGTAATATCTGTGTTGGTTGTGTGAGTTATGTACGGACAAAAATTTTGCTGGAGGTACATCAAGATCGAAATAGGAATGAATATGTTAGGTGAGAGAAAAATAAATACTTTGGTTGTAACGGTGTTTGTTGGGTGAGTTATTTAGCTACTAAAATTTGGCGGGAGGTACATCAATATCGAAAAAATAATACACATATATAAATAACATTAAAAAGCATCCACATTGGGTTCGCGGTTCTTGAAGAACAGTTTGTAAGCTGGTACATAGGGGTCACGGCAGTCTTTCTCAAAAACCCTACATGGAACCACTGTACGAAAAAAAACTTCTTTTTCCCCGGGTGGCTTCACTGGAACATCTGGGAAGAAGAGTTTGTATGCCGGCACATATGGGTCGTGATATCGGGGATCCCTTGGCCAGATTGATGTCGCCTTCGGAGTTTGTTGAGTCCTCGGTGCCTCAACTTGCAATGTTGGAGTGTCTGCCATAGATGTGCATATAGCAGACCGGACATTATGTTCTGAAAAAATATAAATATTCCGAAATATATTGTATTGACATTAAATGTTTATGGCAAGTTTCGAAATTTTTAGTAATACTGGTTTTCAATAAGATCCACCAAACAAACATATTACTACATTATATTTAATTTAAACTTGTTGAAAAAGACAGCTGAACACGGTAATTTAGTCCGAGCCCTTTCTTTGGTTTAGGGCACATATATAATCTACCACTGAGCAAGCCAGGATTCATCCTGTGTTTCAGCTTTTCTCCACTCGTATTTATTATTATTATTTATATTATTATTATTAGCACCGCGTCTTACTACCCGTTAGTTTATTCTCACTTAAGCTAATGTGTAAATGGTAGAGTGATTGTTATATGAAATTTTAGGACCTACAGTTTAACGTGGAATCTGAACCACGGTGGAGGCCTGGCATTACCCACATTCACAATTTGTCGTTAATACACGTTTTTTCAGAGGTGAAGGAAGGGTTTGTTATTCAGATAACTCTGTGCCGGGATCTAGGATTGAACCCATGACACGTAGCACTGAAGTCTGACATCTTACCCCTAGACCACCTGGTTATCTTCACTCATAGTTTAAATATGAGTCTGTGATGGACGTGTTGAATCGTAAGCAACATATTAGCGACAAATACTATGCGAGCGATCATACTTGAGTCATCTGACATTTGTGAGAACTGTTATGTAGCTATATATGCAATAGACGATTTTAATTTTAACGTGAAATTCAAATGAATATCCACTCACAACTCAAACTAACACTCGACTGTCTTAAATTATGATTGAGAAGTGACGCTGAACACAAAATGAATGCCGGTTAGCTTAATAGTATAGCCATAGCGCACTAAGTTAAAGATCTTGGTCTCGATTTCTGTGCAGGTGAAATTTTTCATCTAATTTAAATTAATTGATCTGTGGCCCCTTCAAATGGACACTGAAGTAATTTTAATGATTTTCAGTTTCTGTCTCACCTTGTGGGTTCCTAACCCCGACATGTCTGTGGCTGGTTATAAAGTTCCCGGCAGCTCTAAACACTTTCTTGAACCACCAAGCACTTACTAATCCCAGGAGCAGGAAAATCAACATCTCAATCAAGCTCATATTTGCAATATTATGTATTTAACTAGAACAATCGTAGTATAAGCTTCTCATCGAAATACATCAATACAGTTATGTTCTATTTTAGTCATTTCCAAGGAAAAGAACACGAATTATTGAGTCGATAGTTAGGTAGTTTTATTGTTGGAGTTTCGTAGAACAAATGTTAGATTTATTTTAACTCTAAATAATACACATATAATGTTGTTAAAATACGATTCTATAGATATAGTCCAGCAAGTACGTAACTTAAAATGATACAAATATAATATTTTGACAGTAGACCCGAATTTATATAGATATAGTCAAATTGTAATATTAAAACTAACACTATTTTTTAATTCTAGGTTTTTCTCTACGCATTGTAGTCATAAATTCATCTTTTATATAAACGAGACTATAAAATAAAGTTAAATATTATCTTAGCACGTATCGGTAGTCGCGGAGAATAGACCCCAGGCTCGTTTAGCTTAGCTTACCGGGAATGAGTTGTTTTGGGTTAGAAACCCGGACGCGTGTATTGAGAGTGTTTAAGTATAAATTGTCTCCTAACTTTCACCTTCCTTATAATAGCTTATATAATACACAAGTCGTGGTAAGAATTACGAAATTAAGATAGATTAAAGCAGCCAACATATTGTAAGGAACTACAAGATGTGCGCTGGGCAGTTTGTAAGTCTTTACTCCTCTAGGTTACACACATTATAATATAAAAGAAGTCCTTTTAAACAATATATAAATTTATTAATAGAGTAACACATAATTAAGTAAATGATGGTTTTACAATAATATAAACGGATATGCATATGAATTTTATAAAAAAAAGGCTTGAGAATTGAGACTGTGGCTACAAGGGCCGTGTAGTCGCCAGGCCACAGATAGAAGTATATTTATAAAGCAGAACAATTAAATAATTAGTAATAAAAATGGTAGAACAAGAAGTACATTAACTTTTATCAGTTCTGCTTGATGGGGCCTTGAAAATACTATCCGTTAAACATTTTGAATAACAAGCTGTTGATAATAGCAGTTTGTGGCTAAGAAACAGGTATCAACAAAATACTATGGCTGGTAACATTCCCATTTGGTACTACCAGGTCATCCAATAGTACATAAAATTCTAACAGCAAGTGCATCAAGAACAAAACAAACAATTCGAATCGATCGAAAGGCAAAAAGTAAATAATATTACTTCCGCAGAACCCACTATTTCTCTAGTGCAGTTCCCTGGGTTGCGCACCGAAACTAATACTGCACGGGAAGCGTGACTACTTGACCAACCCGAAATAGTGGTTTGTATTAACTGAATTGTATTAAGAAGAACAAATAATGACAACCTGGTGGTAGCCATACATAAATAGAACTGATGCTCATGACGTACAAGGTGTCCTGACAAATTTTGATTCAAAACAGATAAGAGGAACTTGTGGAAGTTTAAAAGTATTTAACTAAGACATTATAACTTTCTACGCCAGAGGCTCATAATGTAAAATCTGAAAGTTTTTATATATATATATATATATATATATATATACATAGTCTACAGAACTGAACTACAATATTTGAAAAACAATCAATAGAGTCGTCCCGCACTCTGAAAGTCACTATATTTAATCAAATAGTTAAAGCTTTGACTTAGCTAGTCAATAATACTTGACGTTGATTAACTGTCGACTAGACATTTTATTAATTCAAAAGACATTATACCAAAACTAAAAGGGTGCAAATAGATATTGCTCATCTTTATAACAAAAATTAGATTCTAAGACATAAGGAATCGTCTATTACTTTACAATACTCAATAAACCGAGGTCTGTGGTTCCATCCGTAGCTGCGGTTAATCCCACGACCTAGTCTTCATAGGTGGAGTTGAAATGCGTCATTCTGTCTACGGTTGCGGTATATCTGACGCCTCAGTCTTCATGGTTGACGTGATGATTCAAGAGTCCTTCCTTCAATGCAGGGATACAGTAAAGTGGATGTAATGTTACCCGCGACGTGGGTCCTTATAAAGATACGAATAAAAGAAGGCGGAAAGGACGATAAACATGAGACCATAGAAATGGGAGAGGCAGGCGAAGGTAGAGAGAAAGAGAGATAGAGAGAAATTAACAAGAAAGAATCACTTGCGGGGAAAGGGAAAGAAGGAGTTTCCTTGGTTTACCACCAGGGTCGCTTGTAACGTTATTGAATACGGGTCCCTTCGTTTTGCTCCAATTATGTTGTTCTGATATTTTACTTCCACGATGGACGCCAATTGAAGAATTATAATTAATAAACACTTATCATTTTGACATGTTTTTTATTTCTGAATCTGTTTATTTAATGAGAAAATAGATCATGTCGTTGAAATACATACGCGGCCTATTGTATGAGCGCGGACAGGTGTTGCTGGACGCCAAGTGAATTCTGTCAGTTCTGGACACCAACTGCCTTTACGTTGCACCATTCTTTGTATATATCCCTTGCTCATGGAAGCTTCGAGAAGGTTTATTTTAGAAAAAACAAAATACAAGACAAAAACATCTCGGTCTTACTGGAAGCTTCGAGAGCCGGAAACTGACTCAAGCTACATTTTAAAATCTCTCTTCGAACCTTTGAGAAGAGGAAGTTATTATTTGAAATATATATATTGTCAAACTGACTTGGCTGGTGTCACGTGCGTGACGTCACTGATCAGTGGCTTTTGCCTTCTTAGAAGAAGAAGTGCTTTAAGCGCCATTTAATATATTACATAATTTAAATGAAATAAGATACGTTTATAAAATTAGGACGATATTATTGTCAATGCTTTCACATACTTTTCAGGGGCAAATCAATTACATTACAATACCCCCCAAAGTGTATCTGAAAGTAGAGACCTAGTCGTATACTTTTTGATACGCTTTGCTAAAAAAAATAAAAGACGAGAAAAGACGACATGATCACTTTTCGCACACCCTGTATAAAGTTTCACTAATAACAATATTTTCAAACATCCTGTATAAAATTTCACAAATTGGATAAATTCCAATAATTTGGGACACTCTGTATAATGTTGTTCTTGAATGATAATAATATTTGAAGTGGTGTTCTCCGACTGTAAGTTTACACGAAGTGTATATATATATATATATTGAAGTTATATAAATCAAACATTAAAATATAAAATGTTAATAAAAAAGTTGAAATTAGACAAATCAAATATCAAGATATAAAATTGTTAAGTATAATTATAATTAATTGAAATAAAGTAATCTAAGTTTATTATATATAAAAATTTGGATTTAATATAAAGATTTGAATTTAATTATTACTAATCAAAGTTTATTATTTTTTATTTAAAAAAACAAAATTCGTTGCTATAACGTCCTTAAGATTGATTAAAATACATTAAACTTTTAATAAAAAAATGGAATTTAATTGTCACTAATCAGAGTGTCTTTTAATCATTTATTGGTTTAAACACTTCGTTGCACTTTTTATTTCAATGATCCTTCACGGATCCACTTTAAATTATTAGTATTATTATGATAATCTTTCACGGATCCACTTTTACTATTATTATTATATTGACATATTTAACAAACACTCTTTTAATGCTACACATACTCTTAAAAACCTGACGGCCAAATTCGCTATATGAGCCATCACTTAAAATACATTTACTAAATAATTAGCTTAAAAACACAAAAGAATAATTCACAAAATAAACCCAATTACTTAAAAGATAATATAATTACATTGTTTCGGACAGAGAAAGGATAATAACAGAATATCTGAATCACCTTACCAAAATCTTTATTTATCAGAATACCTAACCTCAAAAAAATTTAAAATACTTGAAATATATAGACGATAATTTTGGAATCATAAAATATTTAAAATTATTTTTTCCCCTTCATAATTGAATAATGAATTTCTCATTAGTGAAAAAATCTTCAACTGTCTCTCTCTCTATATTACAACCTTTTGTATGTTGCCCATTTGTCTTAGGCATTTAAAAAATTAAATTATAATAAAATCTGTTATACTAGCCTAATTAGGTAAAACACCCTAATTAGCTAGATCACTTAAGTTGGCCCCCCCACCTCCTCAAAATTAAAATTTAAATACACCACCGTTTTGCACCTATTTTGCACCGTTTTGCACCCAAGTATTACGTTTTGCACCCTAACCCAAGAGACGGTACGACTGTTTATGTTAAGGGGGGGCCAAGTTAAGGGTAGCCCCCCCACTATCAAAATGTTGGAATTTTTTCATGCCATCTTAAATGTCCTGTTTTGCACCGTTTTGCACCCAAGTATGGCGTTTTGCACCTGAATAGTTTTTCAAGAAAAAAATATTTAAAACGGAAAAAGGTGGGGGGGCCAAGTTAAGTGTAGCCCCCCCACTCACTGATTGGGGTTTTTTTCAATGCCAAAATAAATGTCCTGTTTTGCACCGTTTTGCACCCAAGTATGGCGTTTTGCACCTGAATAGTTTTTCAAGAAAAAAATATTTAAAATGGAAAAAAGTGGGGGGGTCAAGTTAAGCGTAGACCCCCCACCCCCCACTCACTGATTGGGGTTTTTTTCAATGCCAAAATAAATGTCCGGTTTTGCACCGTTTTGCACCCAAGTATGGTGTTTTGCACCTAAATAGTTTTTCAAGAAAATAATATTTAAAATGGAAAAAAGTGGGGGGGTCAAGTTAAGCGTAGCCCCCCCACCCCCACTCACTGATTGGGGTGTTTTCCAAGGCCAAAATAAATGTCCTGTTTTGCACCGTTTTGCACTCAAGTATGGCGTTTTGCACCCTAAAAGATTAGCGAGAAAAAAAAAATTTAAGATACAAAAAAATCAAATCGTTGGACTCTCCTAGCGGGGAGAAACTGGCTTGCCGTGTGAATTTGTGATACAGTATTGCCTTGTTTTTTTAAGTTATTAATTGGCACCCCATATAGTTCAAAAACACATGTTGCCACTTCCAAAAATCATGAGTGGGTGAGGTTGTAGGGGTGGGGGGGGGAGGGCTGTAGGGTAGGGATGTGTGGCGCAGGGGAATGGTAAATATCATGTTACTTGTTACAACATTATTGACTGTAACTTCTATAGATTATATAATATAAAAGTCCACACTAACTAAAATTAAAGCTAATACATTTTTCTACAATTTGGCTGACAGCATGTAATTAACCTATTATCTCCAGAAATATTAATAAACGCTAAACATTTTAACTTTTTTCTATTAGTTTTGATGGTAGTAAGAAAATTAATGATTTTGGATTTACTAATAGTAACAACTATAATACTCTTTAGTTTGAAATATTTATGGCCTCCCTATCACAAACATTAAGGGCCCCAGAGCTATGAAAACATTAGATTAATATTCCCTCAGCAGATGTGAACATTAATGTAATAACTTAACTTGTTCAATGGCATTATTGACTTCTAAAAATGTTATACTTTAAAAATAACTGTGTTTATCTCTAAATAAAGCACTAGGAAAAATCTTTTACATTCAAGGATTGCGAGAAATTAAGTGTTCTTGCAAAAACTTTGTTTTGGAAATTAAAAAAAGATAAGTTGAAACATTTACTGAACCATATTTCTTACAGTAATTCACAAAATATAATTAATTTGCTCATGCATTTGTTATTCAGTGTAAATAGAAAAAATACACAATACATATAAGAGAAAATTATTACTGTGCGTTAGAATATTGTTTGTAAATGCTGTGTTATAATTCTAAGTTATTACAATCACAGTATTCATCATCATGGAAATAAAGAGGGCTACTGTTTTCACACTTCTGAGAATCATCATTTGGACACAAACATATCGGTGCATGGGAGATAACTACGGCAACAGGAGCACAATCTGGAGAGGGAGTTTGTTTTTCAATAGCATTTTATGAGCTATAATATTTCTAAAGGTGCTGGTGGCATGTCTGTAATTTTCAGGACATAATAAACATCACTAGCTTCCAAACCATAGCCCGGTTCAGGAGATGGTATATTTGGATGAGCAGTAAAATCATTGTTCCAAGTTATGCACTGATAAAATATCCCTCAATATAGAGAATTTTAGAGCAGACAACTTGGGTGGCATATTTTCAGATTTCACTTTTTATTAAATATACCATCTTACTTCTCCCACTGTCGTTACTGTAGATCATGGCATATAAAGTTTACAGACAAATTTTTCTATTCCCTCCTCAACACACTCCCAAATTTGATTTGCCTGAAAAACATTATGTGGTAACACAGCCAGTGAAAGCATGAAATCCTGGCAAAATTAAGCACTAACTTTTTGTGTACCCATTACTTGATAGTTAATACTTTGTAATTGAAATATAACTGTTAACAATGCTGACTATTCTGTTGGTGGTGCAAGTATCAGTGAGGTAACATGAACTGCAGTTATTGGCAAAGCTGTGGTTATATGAGAAATGAAGGTGGCCCATGTTGAAATATTTGAATTTCCACTCATGTCTTAACTTACACATTGTGTGCCATCTTGCAGGGAAGCACCTCTAATTTTGTGGATGTCTTCCATATAAACCATCCCTTCATGTCAGTAATACCAGGGTGGCCTACAGAAATTGGCTGAAGCCAGGATAAGTTTTGAATTTTAGAATCTGTTTGGATGGCATAAAACAATCTCTAATAACAGTTGAACAGTCAGGAAGGTATATTGCACAGTTTCCAGACGTTTTACACAGTTGAAGAACTTGTGTACTGTCATCTGCTTCTTTTCGCTGATAAATGGCCAGCGCTGTGGCATGTGTAATTATTTTTTTCCATTAGAGGTATCTTCCATAAAATCTACAATGTCTATTGCGAAAAATATATATCAGCTCTTGACCATATTTGCAAGTAAATACACTCCATTATTCCTCCAGACATCATTCATATCACACTATGCGATTTGAGTCTCATACCTGAGAAGACAGATATACTTGATCGAGAAGCCCAATCCATAAAGCAGATTGACAATACTTTTGTTTCTAGTGGTTTGGTAAATTGCCATTCCTATGGCAACTTGTTGAGGCTTTCCATGTATTGGCTGCATATTGTCAGTACACAAACGTCACACTTGTCTCTCATTGTATGTCATAGCGAGCGTAATTTCTGCACTTTCGGAGTAAAAGAGCATCATAAATACACCGCATGTTCACATTCGTATCATTATCACAATTATATATTGCATTGATAGAAACATCTCTTTTTTTTTAAATAAGATATTTCCGGTTAGATTATTCGAGCTGGTCAGTGGAATTCAACATCACCAATGTTGTCAATGAGTATTTGCTTTATTTGTTTCCGAGATATCCTAGGATAAACCATGTTGTTCATTGCCCGTATGTTTTCTAAAGTGGTTTGGATGACAGTCGTATATATAGCCCACTTTTGTAGACATTCAAGAATGAGACTGATAAATTCAATTTATGATGCAGCTTATGTTGTAGTCTTTACACTTATTGTTCGTAGCCTGCCTTTACTTAAATTTTTTGTCCAGCATAGCAAATTGTATCTAACATCAATGACATGCCCAAAGGAAGGGAGGGGTCTGGGTTGAGTGTTTTGCAAGATCGACAGATGGTGACACTGACGTTGATAACTTCAGAACTATTTTCTTTAACAATATTAATTTACGCATTAATTTTCCTTTGTTTTCATTATTAATGATCTGAATTAATTTCTCTTTGGTTTTTAAATGTTTAATAGTTATTGTTTCTTTTTATGTGAGAACTAGGTTTAGTAAAAACATTAACGTTTTGCCATCTTTTGGTGGTTTGATACAATGTGTGTAGCTTTTTTAGAGAAAGGACGCGTAAGAAAAGGTTTTTTGGAGTTTTTGAGTTGGTCATCTGTTCCTATTCCAATCTTCAATTTTTGTGGATGCAATGCAGGTTTTCGTACTCTGCGTGATCACTAACCTAGTGACAGAGAGTAAGGGTTTCATATACAAATAATCATTTTATTTGGTGGTAAGATGAGCTCGGTGAGTTTAATTGTTCTATGTTCTTTAACCTCATATTTCGGCCTGCGTGTATTGGAAAATTAATATTTCGGAAAAACGGTGGCGAAAGGTTTATGTTTTGAGTATATCTCCTGTTATAAATATAATTACTTGTAGAGCACCGGTAATGCTACTAGGGTGGGAAGGGGAACGTCTTACTTACAATACATTTCCTTGGTGTATTATGTTAATGTTAAGGGTACGGAGCATTATTGCATTTGTTGGTTTTAAGTCATCATTGTCATGAATTGTTGTTGGGTATTTTCATTTATGATATTAATGTTTGTGTTTTCTTTATCTTAATTCTTTTATGTGAACGGTTGTTATTGGGAATTTTCATTTATACTATTAAGAGTATAATATCTGGAATCTGTGATGGTCAATAATTATAATCATTAAAGGCTATCCTTATTTTTAGAGTTATTATATTTCACTGGATATTAATTCCTTGTTCCCCTTTCACCACACATTAAAGAAGAGAGGTGAGCGTGCATAAGGGAGACAGTATAGCTGGTGTCCTTTTCTGACGGGTTTACTATGTTAAATATTAATGGTATACCCTGTTTTTCTTAATATTCAGTTACTTTAAATTTAAGAAATTCTTAAAACGTTTCTTAACGCTATCTTAAAAATGCTTGCTGAGCAACTGTCGGTCCTGATGGTTATCTTGACCACGTGGTCAATGTAAGAACAGAACTACCCTAGTTGAGCTTCTTTTTTGGAATGTATTCGACCTGGAAGGGTGTGCATGGGCATCTTTAATACTATAAATCTACCATTTTCCTATATTACTATATTATTATAAATGTTTGATTAATATATATACACACAATAAAGTTTAAAACTTATTTCCATTGACATTTAGAATTTAAGACACAATTTTTCTCATTAATGGAAATTATTAATTATAATATAACTAGGCGCTTTATATCCCGGACCATGGCTCATTAAGTAGTTTTTTTTTATAATAGCCTGAAATAGTGAAAAATATAGTTCTTAGGTCCAGTTAATAGACACACTTTTGTGCTGAATAAAATGTTTTATTTAACTTGAAATGGTCCTAGCTATACAGATGAGAGATGTAAAATATTTGTCCCAACATATTTTAATCTAAATTTGTAAAGTTGAGAATGTTTAATATATTTTAGAAAAAATAATTTGAATCTTATGTAGAATTTAAATAACAATTGTATTTTATATTTAAATGTTTGACTTTTAAGAAATAACTATTCACAAGTTATAAAATATGCTCTAAATATAGTTTAACCTTTATTTTTTTTATGGATTTTTATTTTATCATATGGAGAGAAAATAGACTTATTGTAATCATGAACATTTTCAATCTAAAGATTATTATGAAGCTTTAAGTTTATTTTCTCCTGAATTAAAAACGTGGATTTTACAATTCTTTCTGTTTCTGAATATAGATACTAAATTGTTTGAATGATTTTGTTCAGAATTTAATGGCTATACTTTGGGAGTTTGTGTTGATTTTGACACTAATCTTTATATTAACGGTAGTTTATTTAAGAGTGAATTTTGAAAACTACAAATATTTAGAGAAGGATCTACCAATTTTGTTTAAATTTTATATCGAGCTGGTGTTTGATCTGACAAATAACACTGTACACTTGAGTAAATTTTATTCTAGTGTAGTTTAATAAATAATCATTTCTGTAAAGTCAAAAGATTTTTGAAAATGGCTTAAACGGTTTGGTTAAATATGTAAATCTGGGTATTTTTCACAATGACAAAATAAAATGTACACTTGCTTTTTAGGGAAAAATTCACTAAAGGGTAGTTTACCAAAGACTGATTTTTTATCAAATTTTAAATGTTTTGAAAATAATGTTAACGATTTGGCTCAAAATGGGTATCTGGCAAGTTATTTACAAAAAAAATTATTTCATAATTATTGGTTTATCTTAAATTATACATTTAACACTAGTGCTGATTACTTATATTTGAACAATTGTAGTTTAAAAAAGAAAAAAAATTGAATTCCATTGTTTTATTGCCTGTTCAGCTTATACGCATATATTATTATTACTCTAATGGGGTAGGGAGGAGAAAGAAATCATTTTAGAGGTGATCTACCTGCACTTGCGTTGGAGAGTGGAATGAGGAAATAATACCCCCAGTAGGCACGATCGGTATTCGAACATCGATCTCCCCATCTCCAGCAGGCCAGTCTAACAGGAAATTGGACCCTTGGACAATTCTGCCACTGAAGTGGGTTTTTTGAAAGTAGATTTTACAATTTTGCCAATTGAGGACTATTTTACACGATTTAATAATAATGTATATTGATTTTAATAAAATATATTAATTTAAGTTTAGTTTATATATGATAAAATTTAGAAAAATTGAAATCTTTCAAAAAGTATTTTAATATGTTATTTAAATGGGTGTCTGTTAATTGTTTATCATGATAAATAAGAAGATATATATTTACTTTTAACAAATATAAATAATTTGTGGGTAGTTTACGAAAAAAAATACTTTTTGAAAATTTGAAATATTAAAAAAATGTTTGGTCAATGTTGTTTGATTTGTAGAAAAAATTGTTTTTATTGCACTAGAAAAATTGTAGTTTTCCGATAGTTACACTTAACTTGGCTACCGAACATTTTTTAACTTTAAATTTATTTATTTTTCTTAAAAAAACTATTAAGGTCCAAAACGGTGCTAAATATGTATAAAACGTTGTTATATATACATTCTTAATTTGAGGGTGTGGGGGCTGGAGGGAAGGTCCAACGACTTAATTCTTTTGTATACTAGATATTTTTTTCTAGCGAATCTGTTAGGGTGCAAAACGCCATACTTGGGTGCAAAACGGTGCAAAACAGGACATTTATTTTGGCATTGGAAAACACCCCAATCAGTGAGTGGGGGTGGGGGGCTACGCTTAACTTGACCCCCCCACTTTTTTCCATTTTAAATATTATTTTCTTGAAAAACTATTTAGGTGCAAAACACCATACTTGGGTGCAAAACGGTGCAAAACCGGACATTTATTTTGGCATTGAAAAAAACCCCAATCAGTGAGTGGGGGGTGGGGGGTCTACGCTTAACTTGACCCCCCCACTTTTTTCCATTTTAAATATTTTTTTCTTGAAAAACTATTCAGGTGCAAAACGCCATACTTGGGTGCAAAACGGTGCAAAACAGGACATTTATTTTGGCATTGAAAAAAACCCCAATCAGTGAGTGGGGGGCTACACTTAACTTGGCCCCCCCACCTTTTTCCGTTTTAAATATTTTTTTCTTGAAAAACTATTCAGGTGCAAAACGCCATACTTGGGTGCAAAACGGTGCAAAACAGGACATTTATTTTGGCATTGAAAAAATTCCAACATTTTGATAGTGGGGGGGCTACCCTTAACTTGGCCCCCCCTTAACATAAACAGTCGTACCGTCTCTTGGGTTAGGGTGCAAAACGTAATACTTGGGTGCAAAACGGTGCAAAATAGGTGCAAAACGGTGGTGTATTTAAATTTTAATTTTGAGGAGGTGGGGGGGCCAACTTAAGTGATCTTAATTAGATCTCATTATTCTTGTTAATACATCATTATTACATCACGTAATCACAGAATACCCTTTTAAACTTCTTCATAATCTCCTCAATATCTTTAAACTTTAATCCAGAACTAACCATTGGATATTTATCGCATATTATTTAGTGGAAAGCTTAGGCCTTTGCCTCATTTATTATAACTGACTCTTTGTTGCGTTGTGCTAACTCTATGTTTGTGAATACCTGCTACCTGAACTTTGGTGATCCGTTTGACTCACCACTTATAAAAAAATGTAATTATTCATCATGGCTTAATACACCTCAACTTCCTCACTCAATTCTCCTCAACGCTGCTAGATGCCCTCGGGCCATCCTTAAACTCATAACGACGATTAAGTAATCTAGATCATGGCTTGCCCATAGCTAAGACCATATCTGAAAACACCTTAATTCCACTTCCTCAATGAACCTTATCTCCTAAACCTCTTAACCAAAAGACCTCCTCAACTCCACTATCTGAAAAAAAAATGCTTTAAACAAGACACTACTGGCCTCTTATTTCCACTCAACTTAACATACTGTAATAAGCACTCAAGTGCATATCTAAATTAATCTCTCTAGATATCTTAGCTCTTACTCTTCAGCTTATTAGCCTACTCTGTGATTTCTTTAATATATGAATCAAAATCGTTGAATTTATTGCCATTTAATTAATTGAATTAAATAACCCCCACATAAATATTAAAATCCTTATCTTGATTATAAAAAATGCATCATTGATGAAATAATATATTTATTCAGATTTCCAAGATTGTCTATTAATTAATAAAACTTCCTAACTTTTTTCTTAAATTGAAATTATATAAATTTTTTAAACTCAAAATTGCCCTGTTAGCACAATTTTATCTCAAATTATTACTTAAACAATAGTTTACAGTTAACAAAAAAATGACCTCTTAGAATATACTTACACCTTAATCTCTCCTCGCGTGTTTACAGGCTTTCACGCACCTCCAGCTGACAAACTTATCCAAGCCCTCACCTAACCTTCTATCCGATGTTATCCCTTGCATGCTTCTAAGGGTCCATGCCCCCTCCTTATCTGTTCTCCTATTTTGATTTATACAACTTTCTAAAATTATGCTAAGTCCAAATGTTATTAATCTAAATTGATATGAATTTATATTTTTATACATATAGATTTTATACTTAATGTACTGGGTTTGACTCTAAGTCAAAGAAATATTATTATTTTCTCTTCAAGTAACTGTCATTGTACTACTTCCTCTCTTCTTTTGAACAATATATGTTTATTTTTATCTTGTTTTGGAGGTAGAAAAATAACAAAAGATTTCGACAATTTGTTTTAAGGCGTACATTTTAACAATAAAAACCTTTTACCTTTTTCAAAAAAAAAAGATTAGGGTCGTTTCTCCGTAGTTATGGTCAATAATGGTTTCTTCTAAATTTCTATTTATGTGAAAATTTTATGCTTTTAACATCTTACTACATTTAAATAATTAAGCTTGTCTGTGTGTGTCTTAGCTTTACGATGTAGGAATGACAATAGATGACCGACCACCTGTATTAAGTGCGACGTAGGAATGACAATGAATGTTTAGAAATGTTTACAACCCTCTCAATTTTTACAAAAGAAGGATTAACTTCCTTTTCAGAAACTAAAAGATTAGTCTCACTTTTGTAGTTGCTGTCGTTACTGGCATGTTTACAATTTCTATTTTGAGGTGTGTCACCCTCTTACTAACTTCAAAATATACGCAGTTTATGTGTTATAGAATTGGTGTTACTGTTTACTTACATCTCTATTTTAAACTTTTCTTACTATGGCTAAATAATTATAGTTACCCTTATTTTCTTATTTAAAATTTAAATCTTTAGTTAAACTATACTGATTTTTTACATTTATATAATCCGAAATTTAAAGTTTATTTAATTGCCTCCTGGATCAAATATTTTTGTGAGTCGTACTCATTTAAATTTGATGTCCCTGGGAAGGGTGGCACATAATCAAAATTTGGAGGTTGATGTACTTGATTGGTTGTGAATCTGGGGTTACCTGTATTGTTATTTCTATTAATTTGTCGATCAATCGAAATTATTTGCCTCGGAGGTCCTTGGTTCCTCTCCTGTCGATATTCTATTCTAGGATGTGGATATTTTCTATTTTGCTCTGGTATTGGATAATTATTTTGATATCTCTGCCTATCTTGTCCATTATTAATTTCTTTGAATTGAGGGTTTGTTGATTGCCTATGCCTATCAATATTATATCTGTTTGTCTGATCATTTATTTCTTTGTTTCTTTGATATCTATCGTCAAATGCCATTAATACTCTCTCTACTTCTTTGATGTTCTGTTTATTTATGCTAATGAGAACGTCTTGTACTGGAGTTGGAAAATGATTCATTAGAAGACCTATCAATCTATCCTTTACTACTGGATATCGCAAATATCTCGCTTGTGTCACAAATTTATTGAAATATTCACTCATAGTACCATCCTTGTCGTTATATTTTCCATTAAAAATTAATTGTAGAAAATCATCCTGCATATTTTGAGACCAATATTTTTCCAAAAATATTTCCCTAGTCTGCTCGTATGTCTCCCATTCACTCTCTATACTATCTGTCCAGGATTTCGCCTCATCTTCTAGGCCTGATAAAAATATCTCTGTTTTGACTTTTTCATTTATTCTTTCTCCTTTAAATACTCTTTCTACTTTATTTATGTATTGTACTGCTGAGATATTTCCTCTCTTTCCTTTAAATTTTGGAATAAGTGCTAATGACGTTTCTCTTAGTCCCTTAGCAAATAGGTTGGTAGTATCGTGTAAGTTACTAGATTCCCCTAGATTTGTTTGATTTTCAACCACAAAATCGGTAAGTTTTTTATCTAGTTTTTCTACTGCCTTATTAACGATCCCATCTATCTGTTCTTTAATTAAAATTTTATTCGTGTTTTGCTGAGAATCAAGTACTGATTTTACCTCATTTATTTCCTTTTCATTGTGTTCTACCTGAAGGTCCAGATTCCCAACTTTAAATTCTACTTCTTTCAACCCTTTAACTGATTCTTGTTCTATTGTTTCTATTTTATTTTTATTAGCTGAAATCTGTTCCATTAACTTGAACTGTCCTTTCCTTAAGTTTTCATGCTTTTCAATCAAAATCTGTTTTACTTTTTCCTGTTCTATCACTTTTGTGTCTACCTCATTTAACTGTACTGCTAAGTTTTGATGAACCTTCTCTAATTGGTCTAGTTTTTGCTCTACATAACCAAATCTCTGATCACAAACCTCCTTACGTAACTCTATTTTAGCACTTAGTTCTTTATTGATTTGTTCAAGTTTAGTCTGATTTGTATCTATTTTCTGATTAATTGCCTGGGTATTTGCATATATTATTTGATTAATTTCGTGTCTACTTGTATCTATTTCCTGTTTAGTTGCATCTATTATTTCGTGTTTAGTTTCCTGGCTACTTTTTTTTAATTTCCTGTCTAGTTTCCTCATTACTCGCTACCATTTGCTTTAATATTTTCTGATTACTTTCTTGTAACATTTTCTGATTACTTTCTTGTAACATTTTCATAAGTTGATTTAAATCTACTATAGGTTGCCCCATTGTTTCTTCCTTATTCTTTTCTAGTTCTTCCTCTTCTACTATAACATTTCTTTCTTTTTCTGTCCTATCTCCTTCTCTCTCTCCCTCTGCAAATGACTCTTCATTGTCCTGTTCACTTTCTCTTATTTCCTCATCTGATTGTTCTATATCTAACTGATTCCTAGGTCTAGTCTCATTTTCTACCTCTTCAGAATAGCTACTAACGTCACTATTATCATTAGAATCTGCCATTTTTTAATTATTGTTCACTTAATTTAAATCATAAAAAATTATACTGTTCCACCCCCAAAATGCACAAATGACATAAATATATTTTTCACTAATTAATTTAAGTTTCTGTTGATGACTTATCTGTGATCTCTTCTTTAAACTCGTCTCCACCCCCAGTCTTCTTTGGTGATGGTTGATGGTACGCTGCTTCCTGTTTATCTCGGTCCTCGGCGCTGTTTCCTGCTTATCTCGGTCCTCGACGCTGCTTCCTGCTGCTTATCTTATCTCGGTCTTCGGTGTTGTCCTCTAATGCTTATCTCGGGGAGGTAATTCGTGCTGTATCTCGGGGAGGTAATTCGTGCTGTATCTCGGGAAGGTAATTCGTGCTGTATCTCGGGGAGGTATTTCGTGCTGTATCTCGGGGAGGTAATTCGTGCTGTATCTCGGGAAGGTAATTCGTGCTGTATCTCGGGGAGGTAATTCGTGCTGTATCTCGGGGAGGTAATTCGTGCTGTATCTCGTGAAGGTAATTCGTGCTGTATCTCGGGGAGGTATTTCGTGCTGTATCTCGGGGAGGTAGTTCGTGCTGTATCTCGGGGAGGTAATTCGTGCTGTATCTCGGGGTGGTAATTCGTGCCCCACGTTGGGCGCCAATTGTAACGTTCTTGAATACGGGTCCCTTCGTTGTGCTCCAATTATGTTGTTCTGATATTTTACTGCCACGATGGACGCCAATTGAAGAATTATAATTAATAAACACTTATAATTTTGACATGTTTTTTATTTCTGAATCTGTTTATTTAATGAGAAAATAGATCATGTCGTTGAAATACATACGCGGCCTATTGTATGAGCGCGGACAGGTGTTGCTGGACGCCAAGTGAATTCTGTCAGTTCTGGACACCAACTGCCTTTACGTTGCACCATTCTTTGTATATATCCCTTGCTCATGGAAGCTTCGAGAAGGTTTATTTTAGAAAAAACAAAATACAAGACAAAAACATCTCGGTCTTACTAGAAGCTTCGAGAGCCGGAAACTGACTCAAGCTACATTTTAAAATCTCTCTTCGAACCTTCGAGAAGAGGAAGTTATTATTTGAAATATATATATTGTCAAACTGACTTGGCTGGTGTCACGTGCGTGACGTCACTGATCAGTGGCTTTTACCTTCTTAGAAGAAGAAGTGCTTTAAGCGCCATTTAATATATTACATAATTTAAATGAAATAAGATACGTTTTAAAATTAGGACGATATTATTGTCAATGCTTTCACATACTTTTCATGGGCAAATCAATTACATTACACTTTTATGAGCCGCAGGTCTTTGCGTCGATGTATGGACGCATTTCTTCTCTTCAACAGCTCTCGTTACGATAGCATGTGTGGCGGCAATCAAATATTATTTTGGTGCTTTACATGTGCGACAAATGAATCTATACACATCTCGAAGAGGTGAGTAATCACCAAAGCATTATATATTCAAATATATATATGTTTTAATCATGTTATTTAAAATCCTTTATTATTTTAATAAAAATTTCTGATATAGATGTTTTTTTCCATATATTCTTCTTATCAACAGCATGGCAAGCGTATATAAAATTATCTAACATCATCTAATGGGAAACGCAATGCGTTAAAGCATTCTATTAATAACCATGATAATATCCGTCCTATTCTTTGATATCTACTCCAGTATTTATCAAAAGATAATATTTTTGACCAACCACGTGTTTGCATGTAGGGAGAAACGTAATTTTATTAGACTGCATCTTCGGAGTGGACTAAAAATATGTAAATATAGGTTCATTCTTGCATAAATCATTAAACTATTGAGTATTTTAACTGTAGCTAACCAATCTATCAAATTGACATGCTACAATAATGCTCCACAACCAATTACATATTCATCAATGTTATTATAAGGGTGAAATGTTCTACATTACTAACATCTTCCTCTATACCAGGGGTCAGTAAACCGGTGGGCCACATGAGGTCCGGACGTACTATTTTGGCAGCTCATAAATGATTGACCATACTTACATGGCTGATGGCCCGTATTGATGTTACAACGTGTTTTTATAAATTTCTAAAATTGTATCAATAAAATAATAATAACAATAATTAGGAATTTGCGAAGCTTCAAAATTTTGATTTTTTTCGAATATTACGTGCAGATGGTATGTTTATAGGAACACATGGACATTGATTACAACCTGGATGACATATGGTTTATGTGAAATTTGTTTACAGGAACCAATGGATGTTGATTACAACCTAGGTGACATCAAGTTTATGTGATGTTTGTACACAGGCACCCATGGATGTTGAATACAACCTGGGTTACCGCAAGTTTATGTGATGTTTGTTTACAGGAACCCATTGGCGTTGATAACAACCTGGGTGTGATGGTTTGTTAATAAGAAATCATGGATGTTAATTACAACCTTGTTGACATCAAGTTTATGTGATGGTTTGTTTACACGAAACCATGGATGTTGATATCCAGCCTGGTTGATATCAGCTCCGAGAACAGATACTTCAGTAACCCCATGTATGATGCTTTGGACACCTTAGGTGGGGCAGAAAGAGGAAGGTGAAGGATGGGGTATTTATGGGGTGCCTGAAGACATAACTATATCTAAGCTGGATAGAGAGGGGGAGGTATTTCCGGAACCAAAATCAGCTGTACTTGCTGCGTCCAACATCATCCAGCGGTCTTCTCCACATATTCAGATCCAGCGTCGGAAGTGAGACTCCACCACCACAGACACGGGCAAAAACAATCAGAAGCTTGTGGAAGAGGACAAGTCGGAGTGCTGAGGACGAAACAATCTAATCACCGAGCTGAACTGAGAATATATTGTGATATGCTATCTGTTCATAAATTTTTATCTTTGTGGAAGTGTTATGAGGGGCCTGGTTTGGTTCCACTATTAGTATTGTTGCACTTGTTTTCCAAAACAGACCAAGATATGACAGTCTTAAATTTTACTGTGATGTTTGTTCAGTTCTACTAGATCTACATCTATCTATTTGGAAAATACATAAATTATTTGCAGGTAAAATACTGGACCAGGTATATATTATACTTTGGTAGATTTAGTCCAGAAATGAAAATATCAAATGGAATGCTTGGATTTCTATTAGACTGGAGCCAATTAATTATAAAGATGTTTTAGTAGGTACCCAATTTTATTGGCATTTAGTATTTGTAAAGCATAGGGATACATCCCACTCTACATTAATAAGTAACCTCTGTTTTTAACAAAAAATTATTAGTGTCTAATTGATAAAGAAGATAGCGAGGTGTACACTTTTAAGACATTCAACCATTTCTGGTTACATATTCTCGGTACTTTTCTCGTTGATGGTGCTTTAAATACTCGTAACTACGGTAAAACTAAAATTAAGAGAGAATATAAGACAGAGATCACACATTTGAACAGTTCATATATTTTTCTAATGCATAATATGTTTGTATTGGTCTAAGTCGAGGTGTATATTTGCACAGTTAGTGTTTTATCCTTCTTTTTTTTACCGTTCAAAAGAATAGCATAAATTTCCCTTTCGGTACAGATATGTGTACATAAGTAAATGTATAAATGTGTAAGAGTAAACATAAATAATATATAATTTTAGTAATATAAATACAAGCCAATATTAACAATAATTTGCAATGACACTAATAAGTAATATTTTCTTAGAAATTGTCATCTATGTTTGTATTTTATAAAGTGGTAAAATTCATCCCTAATTTTAAAAATTACAGTTTCGCATGTGTTACTGGTCTTTTAGTTAGGTTTTAACTAAAATGTATCTTAAAACTTGTTAAAAAAAACTTGTAATTACTTTGTGGTGTATGACTGCACTTATTAGGAATATCATTTAGCTTTCAACCCTAAACTCCACAAACAACTATGATTATTTTTAACGTGTGGCATATCCCAACTTCAAACAAATTTTATTGTGTAAATATTTTTTAAATTATTCATTTTGAAGTTGGTGATGTATCAAACCATGTGTGTCCTGTCACTCAATAGATGAGTAACCTACACTTCAAACATTCCTTAAGATCGATATTGTTGTAAACTCAAACATTTACTCGTCGATTATATCAAAATGACACCGTCAAGTGTAGTAATTTGGACTCTTATTCCAATAGAAACATTCTATCGACTCACTAGAATGATTACAACTTATCTATACTTATAAAATAACATGTCCTGACTGACTGACGTATTCATCATCGCCGAGCGCAAATTATCAAGGCTACAAGCATGAAATTTTGACTGTATATTCATTTTGTTATGTGGGCACCCACTAAGAAAGGATTTTAGAAAATTCCACCCCAAAGGGGTCAAAATAGAGGATGATAATATGTATGAAAGTCCTTCATTTTGAAAGTTACATAAACAAAATTTTGTATTCCGGTTATGGACGTAAAACAAATAAATAAGTGTTTCAGGAATTTTGGAAATTTTATTTAATAAGGGATGAAAAAGGGGGTAAAATTTTGTATCGGACTTGCATTATTTTTATCTGAGGTCAAGTTATGGTCATCAACGAAAAGTAATATTTTAAATTAATCTGTAAATACATCTATATATATATATATATATATATATATATATATATATATATTCGTATTTGTATATAATCAACTTCAACGCGAGCAAAGCCGCGGGCAACAGCTATTTAGTAATAGTATAAAATATTATATTAATATAGTGATAATATTTATTTTTCTGACAAAAAATACATATTTTTTACTCTCTAAGGTGCCCTTAGGTTTTATTTTTTTACTTTAGTTAGACAAATTGCATCACGTCTGTTTTGTATTGTATGTGCGAACTATACATCACTAGCAAACCCTCAGTTCTCATCATCCCATGTACTTATCAAGATATATGATAGCAGTGCCCCAAGTGGAGGAGAAGGCTAACTAAAACCAGCAGAAAGAGGTACACTGAATGGCCTGTACAAAAAAACAACAAAAAAACACAGTTTTATTTCAGGTGAAATTGAAGTTTTTTTTACAGCAAATGAAAACATATTTTTTTTTTTTATTTATTGGTTGTGTTTTACTTAATGCAGTATCAACTTATCCGCATGTTCTCTATGATTAGAATTTAGTGTTGGGTAAGTTTTAGAAATTAAAAATAATATAGAATTTTCATCATTCATTTAGTGGTTGTTAAGTTTCATGATATTGAGACGTATTATTATTTTAACTGAAATAAAAACTTAGTAAAGATCAAACTGGACACACCCAACAGATGTCAACTATTAATATAGGGTAATAATATATATTTTATGCCTAAATAATGTAAAACTATAATATTAGGTACTTATCTAATCTAACTTAACCTAACATTCCTTATAGTAATTTCACGGTTGACATTATCTAATATTGCTACTGTTCAATTACATAATAAATTAAAATCTCAAAATAAACGATTTCCCTTTTATAGAATACGATATATCATAAGAGAAGACATACGATATAGTGGATATAAATAGAGTTTTGGCTGATGGAGGAGGCAGAAGTGGAAAGAGGAAATGTAAAGAGAGTTAAATGCATGTACGAGGAAAACAGTATTTGTGTTAAGATGGAGAGAGGGAGGATGGAGTGGTTCCAAATAACAAATAGATTGAAACAGGGGAGTGCCCTTTCACCATTACTTTTATAATGCTCATGAACAAAATGGGAGGAAAGAATGAAGCCATGCTATTTGATTATGAATTGATGGTATGTGAGGAGAAAGAAAGGAATTGCAGGAACAACTATAAAAATGGAATAAGGAAGTGTAAGATTATTGGATGAAATTTTGCTTAGCAAAGTGTGAAGTGATGGTAATTACAAGGATGAGGAAAAGTCTTGATCACAGCTATAAAGTAGAAAGTGGTAACTCCCTGCTTTCTCATTTACTATGTGTCAACAGGCTAATTCTAACTTAATTTGAAATTCTCGGCAAGTGGTGTGGTTTAGTAAATATAATTAGGCTAGATTTGAAAGCAGTACAGACTCAAGAAAATTATTTATCTATGGATTAGAATTATCCAATCATTTCTTTCTAAAATCAAAATTAAATATTACATTTTACAATTGATTTGAATAGGAAGGTCTTTCGGATTCATGGCATCTTTACTTATAAATATTTTAGATTAACCAATGGCTAAATAGCAAATACTACTGAATCTATGTATATTTAAAAATTAAGTTTCTTTGTCTGTCTGACATTAAGAATGCCTGATATCTACACCATCTAAGAGCTCGAATATTAATTTTTTTTATAATTTTTAGAGTTATTAAAAACTGGGTCAAAAATAGAAATAAAATGAAGTGTTTATTCCTCTCTGTTTGATGCAAATAAAAGTATTTCACAGTGTAACCACGAATCGACAAGTATTTCTGCTTGTATTACATATTATAATGATTACTTACTTCAAGATTCTATACATGGACTGGCGAACCTCTTTGAAAGCGCATGATAGATATATTCTATTACAATCGATTACATTATTTTGCGTACCAAAGGTATTTTGAGAAGCAAAGAGGACTATAGAAATTATTAATTGTTAATTTTAACTATCTTTGTAACTTATTTTAATCAATAATTTCTATATCATTATCTTTAAAAATATATAAAGTTGAAAAACCAATAATTGAGGCGTTTTTTAGAAAAACTATTGAGGGATGTTTCTAAAATTGTATCAATAGGTAAGTTTTGGAGATGATATGCTTTAAAATTAGGATTTAAAAAAATATAAATTTAATCCCTTTGTTATGGTAAATTACTATAATTATAAATTTTTGATAATTAAATGGTTTTATTTCACCTGGCTGAGCAGCAATGCTAAGAAAAAAATATTATTCTCGGGTATCAGGCTGCCTGGATTTCTAAACACTAGGCAAGTACCTGAGAATTATAGTTATAAGTATTTATATTCATTAGAGTGACGTATCCGGCTTTCTCCTAAAGAAATAGTTAAGATAAAAATATAAAAACGGTTAAAGAGGTCAAAAACGATCAAAAATAAATCTGGTGAATAAGTTCAAACATAAGGGTAAGGTAAAACGATATCAAGTGGAAAAGGATTAAAAGGCTAAGAAAAAACAGTCAAAATTGGCGATAAGAGTAAAATGTATATTCATTTAGTGTAAATTAGATAAAATGTACTATAAAGGAAAAAAGATCTAAAAAAGGGTGTAAAGTATAATATATAATGAATTATTTCAGCATTTTATTTAACACTTTTAAGTTACCCCATATAAGCCCGGCTACCCTTTTGTCCATTTAAGCACATTTTCCACTTTTCACTCTTTTCATTCATTTACCTTCCTTCTATCATCTCCAAACTTTATGCCCATTTTAGCACTTTTAACAATTTTGCTATTTTTTCCTTTATAACCTTTTTTGACCCATTTACTCTTTCAACCCTTTTTACAATTCTTACCCTTCTACTGGCCATTTTAATACTTTTTAAGAAATAATTGACTAAAATAATTTCTAAAGACGATTTTTGCACTATTCACAAATTTTTTACATGAAGTATCAGGCTTTGCTTAGGATACTTAATTTAGGATAGTAACTTAAAAACAATGTAAGAAAGGGCAAAAAGATTGAGAACTAAATCTAATAAAAACAAATTAAAATGATTGAGGATATTGGAAAAAAGAGTATTAAACGGATAAAAAAGTAATAATTAAAAAGAAAAAAGGAAAGTTATTAAAAAATAAAATGGATATAAGGGGTAATAGTGGTTAAATCCACTCAGATTAGTATTATTATATAATAGTTCTATCAATTTTGAGCTCTTCCATTTCCCAGGCTTAGATTTTAAAGTTCGATTTGCTCATACGTAATTTGGCTCTCTGGGAATATCTATTGATTTATATGTCAAACTTCTACTTTATATCACACCAATATTTATTTCTGTATTACATTTCGGCCGGGGTTCAATCCTCGGTCCCGGCAAAGATTTATCTGATTACCAAACCCTTCCTTCACCTCTGACAAGACATCTTGTTATTGTGAGGAATGCCAGGTCTCCACCGTGGTTCGGATTCCACGTTAAACTGTAGGTCCTTCATTTCATCTCACAATCACCCTACCATTACATATTAGCGTAAGTGCGTATAACCCGAACGGGTAGTAAGACGCGGTGCTAATAATAATAATAATAATAATGTATTATATTTGTCTAATCTGCAATGACAAAGAAAACCCTCCCATTTAATTATAATTAATTAGAGTAATAAAATATATATTATTTACTCTTATTCTGTTGATGTACGTACAGTTGTGCCAACATTGTATTTATTTATTATCACTTCCCAAAAAAAAAATAACTCTGAGCTTTCTTTAACATGGTAAAAACTCAACAAGATTATTAGAATTTTAAAATATACATATATTTTGATCTTACGATTAATTAAAGTATTTCTCTTTGCCATTTCCTTTTACTCATTCTCTCATCTTAACGTAACTATTCTAGCAATATTCCTAGTTCTAAATTGTATCACCTCTTTGGTGTGTATTTGGAAATTTGTTTTGATTTTTGTTTGTTTATTGGTTTTAAAGAATTGAAGAGGACGATAAGTTGTTGTTTGGCTGTTTTTCTTTGAATTCGGTTTTAAAATAATAATAAAGATGGGATGTTTAATTTCCCAATCAAGAGTCAAAACGGGAGACTGTGCTGAAAGTTATTAAAATTTTGAACTTTAAAAGTTTATACACAAGAATGTTAAAGAAGAAGAAGTGAAAAGTTTATGTATATCTTTAATCAAATATAAAGATATGTAGCTTTCAACTTCAGAATGGCTATGGTGAGAAGTTTCAAATTTTTTGTTTTGTTTTTCTACAATTTTAATCAGTCACAGGATAACTATCCTGTTTTATTCAACTCTGTTTTATTGAAATAAACATAGTGTGCTAAAAATACTAGCTAGGTACTAAAATTAAAGCTATTTCATAACGTAGATAAAAGATGTACTTATTCAATAATAAGTATCTATAGAGTTACATTAAAGTTCAGAATATCTATGAAGAACCAAATATTCCAATAACACTGCAATGAAAACAGTAAAAATGCAATTTTACTCCGCGTTGACACAAACCAAGCTTTTTTTTCTTGTGACTTTCACACCTGACAGAGCCTCTCCCGGCGAGCTCTTAAAATCTTAATACAATATAATTATAATCATAACCAACTATAAGTAATCAAAACATACAAACAAAAATATTTCAACAATACTAGCCATAGACAAAGATGGCAATGAGCTGCGAGGAGAGCCTCCCTCGTCTTGGCCAAGAAAGACTAACACAGAAAGTTGGTACTGGTTTGAACTTATACGAAGCTTCCCGAAAAGGAAAGTTGAAAACACACTGGTTCAAACTTATACGTAGCTACCCGAGCTACGTCCATACTTGAGATTTAACCTGTAGTTAAAAATAATACATTAAATTACTAAGGCCCTTAGTCATTGTTATAACAATCATATTGAATAACTAACTAAGATTTTATAAAACAACAAACTATTAGATAATTCCCCTGTTAGAGAAGAGAGCGTAGTAGAGATGACATTTTCCGTCATATGGTGTTTCCAGAAGGTTTTTTGAAGGTATCCGGTAAGTGGAATAATATAACAATATATATAATATCCATATTCCAGGTTATCTTTGATGGTGAAAAAAGTACCTATATCGGACATTTTTGATTGTTTGAATAATACCATTGACCATCATTGTTCCTAAGAATGAGTTCCCTAGAAAAGTTAATCAAAAATCTTCATTGTTGGATTGACATTATTATTAGGGAAGGAAAATTTAATTGTCTTAGGAGATCACAAATGATTGTAAGATTTCACCCGACCAAGATTCGAACCTCGATCTTCCCGTCATCGGTAATCTAGTCTACTGTGAGAGTTACTCTAAAGATCATACAGCCACCGGTGGGGGTGCTTGCTTCCGTTGATGTTTCTTATTTCTCTACTCTGTCCCTATCGTTCTCCCCGCTCCGCTTAATCGGTCGGTGCGAATGATGGTCTTATTTCCTTTTAGTTTAGTGTTTTCATTTTATATGTTCATTCAATCATGTTTCTGTCTTCTTGCTATAAGACATTGTATTTCCTTTTCTCCTGGTCAACAATTTTATTTTTACAATACATCTTTGGGCAGCCTCTGTTGTCTAGTGGTCAGAGTTCCTGTCTACAAGTCAAGTATTCCCAGGTTCGATTCCAGGGGCTGTCAAGCAGTGGGTCTGGAATGGGATCTAACTCAATCTCCTGAGGACAAATCAGTAGCCACTTGAATAAATAAGTAGCAGCTGAGGTCGTTGTGCGGTTCATATCACACATTTTTCCACAAATTCTGGAAATATATTCACTAATGGCAGCGGCCGCTCGGTAGGTATATTCGCTTTCTTTGTTAATAAAAAGGAAAGCTCATCTCGAGAGTATTTCGGGACTGGTGTGATAGGACGTATCACGGGCTATGTTTTAATTATTGTTGAATATATATTCTTGAAATTAATGAATTGCAGGACTACCCCTAGGGGTGTCCAAAAGGTGCGACCACAATATTTTTTGGGGTGGGGGAGGTCCACACTCTTGCTTAGGTGACAGAGGTAAGAAAACAGGTTGGGGTGGGATATTTTTAACTGCGTACTCCTATAGTAGGCTCCCTGCATATATAATATCTATTAAATATTGTCAGAGTGTAAAAACAATATAAGCATGTGGTTTTATTTAATGAACGAGTAAAGTGAGCTCTCCAATTTCACTCCACCGATTTGAATTTTTCTGTCTGTCTGTCTGTCTGTCTGTGGTGGATAAGTCGCACGATAACTTTTGAATGCATTGGCTGTTTAAATTTAAATTTGTCAATTTATTCTTTTAACCGTTATACAGTCAAATTTTGTCGTGGAAAAAATCTAACGAGGGTTTAGGGAATAAATAAACCCTTATTTGTATAAAAACAGGGCTGATTAATGATATAAGTATTTACTTTATACGGCTGAAAACTGGTACATAGGTGCAAATTACTGGGACAACATTAAATAAGATTAAGTATTTCTCTATTTTTGGTATGTACGGGGGAGGGAGGAAGGTAAGTGGTAGACTTGTAAACGAAGTTTGCCCAGGAAACCACGTCTGCTAAGAACAACCTTAATGTATTGCATTTGTTCACACTTATTAGTGCTGATTGTGAAAGAACTTTTAAACACAGGATGTTCGGAATATCATAGCTCAAACTTCACATATAGCTTGTTTGAACCATCAGTAATAAAATATCCCTTTACACTTATATCTGAAAACTTTGCTAATACAATTAAATTGTGTTCAACTTTTCAATGTACAGCGCCGGGAATGCTTTTCCAACACTTGTGTACGACAAGTTGCATATGAATTAGGTACGTGGCACTGCTCATGTAATAATTGGAATCACTTTCTGTGATGTAGGACCGTTAATGATGACCCCAGAACGTATTCCCCTTTTTATATAGACTAGTGTGCTGTTTACTATTAAATGTGGTATGTTTTGTTGCCGTATTCCAAGGTGTCGAGGTGTGTAGTGCCGCACTGACATAAGTGTTGTGCGATATTAACCGTGATCATAGGTAGGAAATTTTAATATATAGAACCCTCTACGCACAAATATGTGCACTTTGAAGTAGGAAATTTGAAATTTGGATTGGATTTTTTTTAATTAATTAAAGCCTGGGTTGATAGATATAAAATGGATTGTATTTTTCTGTATTTTTGAAGTAAAATAAAGCGAACCTGGAGTAACCATAAAATCCATTGGTTGTTTACCCAAAGCCACGATGGGTAATTCTGCTAGTGTCAAATAAAACACAGATCTAGACAATTCACCTAAAACAAAGTTCTGTTCTAAGGATATATAAAAGTTAGTTATGACATTGTTTCCGTCGTGGGGGTTTTATTGTCACAGATGCTAATACCACCTACAACAAACAGATGTAACATATGTAACACTATTTATTCTGTGAGAGAGGTGAGGATTGTCCTTTTGAAAGTGTGACCAGATGAAGTCCTATTTTCATAAAAATGTTCTTCCTTATCTGATTATTAGAAAATTTACCATACACATTTTCACTTATTCGTACGTCAACACATGTGATTTTCAGTGCTCCCTTTTCATAGATATTAACTATATCTATAAAAATAACATATATAAAATGGGAAAATTTTATTTATTAGCTTTGGCCGCAATTGGGATATTAATATTTGTATTTTCTAAAATATATAACTGTGAAAACTGGATTGTACACATATTGTAAAGCACCCAAAATCACCCTATTTGTTTAAAAAAATGTGTTTTTTATTCCTTTAAAACTGTGCTGTTTAAGTTTATCTATAAATGTACAATGCTTAACTTAAACAAAAAAAGATAACGATGAAAGGTATTTATTTTTCAATTAAGAAATAGATCAAATTATATATTAATACATAAATTTAAAATACGTGTGAGAAAATTGGGCAAATAATTAGGTGAAGTAGAGGAGGAAATCATATTATTGTGCTAGGTAGCACAGTCACACCTGCATTCACATAACCTAACAATACAACATTGAGTGATAACCCCTGATCTGTTATCGCCTTTTCACTTTGGGTGTTGCAAAGGCACGCGCAGTCCTCAGCTACCAAAAAGTGTTATTAAGGTAAAATATCTAATTATATATCATTGTTTCCTTTAATTATAAATTATTACCATTGATTCGCCATGTTACCGATATGTGTAATGCATTTCTATTGAATGATTCAGAAGGCCAAATTGTTCTCCTTTCAGAGGATATTATTAGATGGAAATTCTTATTTATAAAAATAAATTAATGACAAATAATAGTAATAAGTAAAAATTTTCTTTGTTTATAATACGACATAATGTAATATGATAGAAAACGCAAATTTAATGGAAGTAGGGTTAGATGTGCTTACCACATGACACCCCCTATCCATAAATGTTGGTGCTATCATCATTAACGGTCGTGGGCGCTGATTTTGTATAGCTCGCTTGCGACTTCACGTAAGTTTTTTTTTAAATACAATTTGTTTTGTATCTTATTTTTAAAAGCTCATTCCGTCAGAATTGAAAGTTAACAACTTATTGTCTCAGCCCTCGTGGTATGCAATACCTCCACACATGAATGCCAAGTAGTATGCATAGCCCATGGCTGGAATTAGAGATAGCCTTAAGTCCTTAAAGTATTTCTTGACTCTTGAGAAGGAGTGATTGGAGATGACTTTGTCTTTTTTCGATGTCCAAATGGTTTGATCTACTATATTAATTTCACTTTTTTTTTCTCTTTCTGATAAATTCAATTAAACGTTACATACATAGACAATTAATTATCCTTGTCTCATTAATATATGAGCTAGAAATTTTTTCGCTGTTAATAATTAAACCATGCCAAACAAAATTTTGGTAGCAGTGCTATCAACAATTATTGATTTTACATGGTAACATAAAGCAAGTCTCCCCCTTTCAACATCTTAATTACTGTGAATAGCTAATTATGAAATTATTAAAGATTAATTATTGTATTCCACACATGTAGTGCAAATAACAAATTAAATCTAAAATATTTGTAATTTATTTTTAAAAAGCTGAGTTAAAAATAGTTTTATAATTTAACAGTCCCAATTCTGATTTAAAATAATTTATATTATTTCCAGGTGGACAAAAAAATATATATTTGATAAAAATTTAATCCATGGGATATATTTTAGTTATAAAAGTGAAATTTATGTTTATTTAAAGTTTTTATGATTGTATATGTGGGACCATAGTTCGATTCCATAATTTATTTTTAAAGTTACCGAAAGGCCACAAAATATCTATTGGTAAAAAGTTTTGATAAATACTTTGACTGAGAAAAATTTTAGGTTATTAAGATTTATGTTGATTATCATTTTCTAATAAATTAAATATATAAACTTATCTGATGATACTTTTTGTCAAATCTGTTTTTATTACTAAATCAATTCTGGAAATCCAAACAATAATACTGTCTATGTCGTCTGCATGTATTAATACACAGAGTGAGGAGGTTTAAATAAATGAATCAAGGATAAATATTGTTTTAAGTTTACAAGCTTAAAAAAACTGTACATAAAATCTTTTATTTTTAAGACTTGGAATATAAATAACTTTAAGTAAAAAATATTGTACTTTTATAGTTTTTTTTAAGAATGTCTCACGGTTGCCAAAGATACCTGGAACATCATTAGAGATTGCGACGCATTTATTTCTATTCATTAGGATGTCTGCTAAGGGATGATCTCGCATACATAGAGTCAGGGTTTGAGTTTCCTTTAAAAGATACGGCTGGATTTAATTATATCTGAAACTTAGGATCTCTGGAAACATTTTCTTTTTTGGTAGGATATTAATCCAGACATGTCGTAGCATGATAAATAAGGTGTTTTGGAGTGGAGAATATCACAACCTAATGCTACAGATTCACTTTTAAATATGATCTCCTGCATCTTTTCAACCCCCTAAAGTTACACATTAGTGTAAGTGGGTATAATCCAAACTGATAGTAGAAATAAAAATAATAATAATAGTAATAATAATTAAATGGGATTGTCATCTGTTAGCTTGGAGAACTCGATTAATCGCTAGAACCATTTTAAGAAACCCTTCTTTATCCATTCATTCAAATAGGATTCTTCGTGGTGTAGAAGTCTTTATTTTCTCCTACCCTAGATAAAACAAACATCGTAAACATAAAGTTCCCTGAAGATCCTACACATATCTCCGCATTAACTAACACACAGCTGTCCACTGAAACTAAAGCGCCGACTCGCGGTTTCCCTCAAAGTCATAGAACTTCAGATTTTGTTTATTGAGTACTGAAGGTATACCTGTTCCGGCCACAATGTAAATTCTCTCTGGAGTGAAATTGTATGTATTTGTCATATAAGGATATCAGCAAACTAAAAATATGGTTTCACCACAGGATTGTTAAAGCCCATCACACGACAATAGACGTGGGTTCAGGAGATCGAAGCCGTGGCTAAGAATGTCTCTTCAGAAAGGCCATGCTTAACCTGTCATTTGTTTAATCCTGTAAAGTTGCTAACATTCATATTTCATTCTGCTAAATAAAATGCAAGCCCATTTAGCTTGAGGAAAGTAGGACCAAACATTCTACTTTCCATTTGCACTGCATGTACAACGAGTGTTTGTTCCTGCTGTCGTGTAGATACTGGCCTCTTACGCATTCCCCCTCTCCCCTTTTACCACCAAAATTAGATCTGCTCATGCTATATTTATTTTGAGCCTATGTCTACTATAAGCATCATCAGAGCCAAAGACAATTCTGGATTTCTTGACAATTAATTTAAATATAGATTGTAGTACATGAAATTATTTAGAAACTTTTAAATAATCCATATTCCCTTTCAAGGCCTCCTAAACAGCACCACTCATGCTCTCTTCAGACCACAGTTGCTGTTGTGTTTTTCTTATATATTTCTATGTGACAGGCATGTTAGCACCCCGGCCTATAGTAGAACATCATTATCATCACTTATGTCCACATGATATAAGTTATTTTGAATTTTTAAGTTGGATAATATTTTATAAAGACATTTAGTAAGTTAGAATGGGTATATTATTCTTATTGATAAAATAATAGCAAAGTATATATGAGTTTATTAAACAGAATAACTATCCTGTTTTATTGAAATAAGTATAGCGTGCTAAAAATATTAGCTAGTTACTAAAACTAAAGCTATCTCATAACGTAGATAAAAGATGTACTTATTCAATAATAAATATCTTCTAAAATTGAATTAAAGTTCAGAATATCTATGAAGAACCAAATATTCCAATATAACTGCAGTGATATCAGAAAAAATGCAATTTTAATCTGCGTTGACACACACAAAGCTTTTTTTTCTTGTGACTTTCACATCTGAGTAGGTCTCGCCAGAACTACACCATATAATGAGAAGATCGCAGCACTTCCTAGTGGGAAACTACCAGTGACTCTTTTTATCTTGCCACCCCGTTTAAGAAAACTTTCCACACACACACACACACACATATATATATATATAAGTTCCGTAAAAGACTTTACGAATAATTGTAAATTTTCCAGGGAGAGTTTTCCTTCAATTGGTCCTTATTCTTGGATCTTGAACGACTTGATTGTGAATTTATTCACTTTTTATTATTTCATATTATAAAAAAAAAATCACTCAAAACTTTTTTTTCCTGTGTGACAATTCACATTTTGGGTCTCCTATAAAATGCTTATCCACTCACCATGATTACATAATAATTAATTATTGGGTAACAAATATAAATTTGGAATTATGCATTCTGAGAATAATGAATAGCTCTTAAAATTTAAATACAATAAATTGTAAACATAACCAACAATAAGTAATCAAAACATACAAACTGACCATAGACAGAGTTGGCAATAAGCTGCGAGGAGAGCCTCCCTCGTCTTGGCCAAGATAGACTCGCAGAGAACGTTGGAAACAGACTGGTCCGAACTTATACGAATATTCCCGAGCCGGAAAGTTAAAAACAGACTGGTCTGAACTTAAACGAAGCTTCCGGAGCTACGTCCATACTTTAGATTTAAGCTGAAGTTAAAGAATAATAAATTAAATTATTAATACCCTTAGTCATTGTTATAACAATCATATTGAATAACTAACTCAGCTTTTATAAAACAACAAACTATTAGATTATTCCCCTGTTAGAGAAGAGAGCGTAGTAGAGATGACATTTTCCGTCTTATAATGGTTCCAGAAGGTTGTTTGACGGTACCCGGTATGTGGAATGATAATACAATATATAAAATATCCATATTCCTGGCTATTTTTGATGGTGAAAAAGTACCTATATCGGACATTTTTGATTGTTTGAGTAATACCATTGACCATCATTGTTCCTAAGAAAGAGTTCCCTGGAAAATTTAATCAACAATCCTCATTGTTGGATTGACATTATTATTAGTGAAGGAAATGTTAATTGTCTTAGGAGATCACAAATGATTGTAACAGTTCACCCGACCAAGATTCGAACCTCGAACTCCCCGTCATTCCCGTCATAGGCAATCTAGTCTACTGAAAGAGTTACTCTAAAGTTCATACGGCCACAGGAGGGGGTGCTTGCTTCCGTTGATGTTTCTTATTTCTCAACTCTGTCCCTTTCGTTCTCCCCGCTCCGCTGAATCGGTCGGAGCGAATGATGGTCTTATTTCCTTTTTGTTTTGTGTTTTCTTTTTATATGTTCATTCAATAATGTTTCTGTATTTTTGTTATAAAACATTGCATTTTTTTTTCTCCTGGTCCACGATTTTATTTTTACAATATATCTTTTGGAAGAATCTGTGGATCATTGTTCAGAGTTCCTGGCCACAAGTCAAGTATTCCCAGGTTCGATCCCCGGTGCAATGGGTCTGGAATGGGTGTAAACTCAACATCATGAAGGCAAATCAGTAGCTACGAGAATAAATAAGTATCAGCTGAGATTAACTTCTGAAAGTGTCGTTGTGCGGTTTATTTAACACCATCTTTCAACAAAATCTGGAAATATATTCACTAATGTTAGCGGCCGCTCGGTCGGCATATCTCGTTTTCATTGTTAATAACAAGGAAGGCTCCTCTCGAGAGTATTTCGGGACTGGTGTGATAGGACGTATCACGGGCTATGTTTTAATTATTGGTGAATAAATATTCTTGAAATTAATGAATTGCAGGACCACCACTAGGGGTGTCCAAAAGGTGCGGGCACAATGGACCCTGATATTTGGGGGTGTGGGATTCCTCACTCTTGATTAGGTGACAGAGGGAGAGAACAGGTTGGGGCAGGATATTGTTAATTGCTAACTCGAATAGTAGCCTCCCTGCATATATAATCTATCAGATATTGTCAGAGTGTAAAAACAATAAAAGCATGTGGTTTTATTTAATGAACGAGTAAAGTGAGCTCTACATTATGACTCCACCGAGTTGCATTTGTCTGTCTGTCTGTTGTGGATAAGTCGCTAGATAACTTTTGAATGCATTGGCTGGTTAAATTTAAATTTGGCCAAGTTATTATTTTAACCGTTATACAGTCAAATATTGTCGAGGAAGAAATCTAACTATGGTTTAGGGAATAAATAAACTTTATCTGTATAAAAACGTCGATTCTAGCATTAATGATATAAGTAATACCTTTATACGGCTGAAAACTGGTACATAGGTGCAAATTACTGGGACAACATTAAATAATAATAAGTTTTTCTCTATTTTTGGTATGTTCGGGGGGAGGGAAGGAAGGTAACTGGGAGACTTATTAACGAAGTTTGCCCAGAAAACCATGTCTGCTATGAACAGCCTTAATGTATTGCATTTGTTCACACTTATTAGTGCTGTTTGTGAAAGTAGCGTTTATGCACAGGATGTTCGTAAAATCTAGCTCAAACTTCACATATAGCTTGTTTGAAACATAATACAATATCCTTATACACTTAAATCTGAAACATCTAATTCAATTTAAAATTTTTTAAATTTGGGGGTACAACGCCCTTAAAGATGTTCAAATATGCGTTGTCAACAGGTTGCATATGAGTTAGGTACTTTGGGACGCTCATGTAATAATTGGAAGCACTTTTTTGATGAATGACCTTAATGATGACCCCAGAACATTTCCCTTTTTAAGGACTATTGTTGCTTTCTATTTAAAGTGTTGTTTCGTTCCGTATTCCAAGGTGTCAAGGGGTGTTGCCGCAGACATGAGCGTTGCCGATATTAAACCGTGGTCATATATGAAATTTTAAATATAGAAGCCCCTCTAAACAAAATTGGACGTTGAAAGTCGGAAATTTAAATTTAAATTTTTTTCTATAATTAATTAAAATGGGCTGGGAGAAATATAAAAAACGGTTGGGCTTATTTTGAAGCAAAAAAAAAAGGGGGGTTTCCCGGGGGTTTTAACCCCCGAAAACCATTTTGTTTTCCGTGGGCAACATGGGATTCGCTAGTGTCAAATAAAAACCAAAAAAGGACCATTCCCTCAAAAAAAGGTTGTTTAAGAATATAAACGTTTTTTACATTGTTTCCGTGGGTTTTTTTTCACAGATTTTAAAACCACCTAAAAAACGTTACATATTAATT